>WWET01007963.1:30917-44162 GCA_011038615.1 Limnodynastes dumerilii | reverse complement strand
CTCTGTATTGGGTGGTGGTCACTAGGATGCTGTAAAAAAAATAATAGAAGCACAACCTATAATGGTGTTCAGCTTGTACATAGCTGATCGGCCATCTACACCGTATGTAAAATCCCTGGAAGTGACTGCGACGTGACCTCAGCATAACTCTAATCCCTTCACTGCGGTGACACGACACACGGCGCTCCGGTGTCCCCAATCATATGGTCTATCAAGCACCCTCTTACCGTCTCTGAGAGGGGGCAGGATCAGTGATGGTGGTGGTGGCGGATCCCGGGGTAAATGTCGGAGTTGAGGCTTTGGGAGGGGCAGAAATGACAAGTCTGGCGGAAAATCCTGGAGTCCGGATTCCTCTGGCATTGGTGGAGGACTGTAAGAACAGAGAAGAGTCAGTTCTATGTAGCGGATACCGGATGCCAGAGACATGGGCACAAGTTACACCACCGCTGGCACAATGCTTGTATTAACACCCTGTTATATAACCAAGAGTTATCCATTTTACTATGACATTCGTTTATCAAATAAGTCAAAAGCCTACATATGCATCACGCGTTTCACCATACCATAAGTCTGTACGAGAAAGGTAGTTCACAACAAATTTGAATTCTAAACCCTGCCTGAATTATTATGAACGTGGGCCTGTGCGTTTCACATCTGTAACGCTTAGCCAATCCCTTACTGTATGATTTCAATGTCTCCCCCCACCCACTGATGTGTAAGCACCCTGCCGTTATTAGGTGTGGTCCATTGTTATTATGCAGCTAGCACGGACTGCAGACAAGCGCAATAATGCTGATGCTAAGTGCCAGTCAGCATCTCTAACAACCAATTTGCTTTCATTGTACACTATAATATTCATAATAGTTGATGGTTTGCACATTGTTTAGCTTGTAGCACTATAATTCCCAGCATAACAAACTCAAACGAAGGGCTTCATAAATTCTGCCCCTCATCCTTGTGACTGGCTCCACCTGGTGGCACAGGAGTGTTGGTGCATCTGCACTGACCCTGTCCAAATGCCTATAACCCAAATACCTCCTTCTTCCAAAATCCCTGCCACATGTAGAAATGGAGGCAGTGCCAGGTGTGACGTGTGTGCGCTGGGAAACGTCTGTTGGATGTAGGTTATATTTTGCTCATATATTGAAATTAACTACAGATTGTGGTGTCCAAGATCATTACCTGGCCAAGATATCCAGGATATCACCTGTAACAGCGACAATCACACAGATACCGTATATTACATCGCATCTGGTCATTTTCTGTAGCTTTTAAAAATCATTGGACCAAATTCACACATAAGTATGTGACTCATAGGTGCTGCCGTGCCACGTCTCCTCTTACCTAAAAATCTAGGACCTGATTCACACTTAAGAAAGAATTTAGGAACATTCCTAAATTTACGTACGCAAAGATAAGTAAGAGCGATTCACAGATCTTAAAGAAAACTGCTAACCACACCTGTAGCTTCTTAGGAGTTTAGAACATTCTTATATCTAGGTGCTTATATTTAGGAACGGCTTTATTTCCCAACTAAGAAACGTGCTTTAATATCCTCATAAATCACAGAAAAGCAAAGAAACAAACACATTCATTGATTCAGTTAAGAAGCTGATTGATTTTCTTAGGCTTTCTTTGTTTTATGATTAACAAAAGTAACCAAAACATTTATAAAAATTGCAATATGTAATAATGTAGTTAATTAATAAAATCATATATACTTATTGAAGGATTAAAAAAAAGAATCATTCAGCTTTCAAAGCTGTTATAACATAAATATCAAAATAATAAATATCTACATAAATTAGACCTAAACAAAATTTGGTCACACACAAACAATGCAAATATGCTACAAGCTAAATAAAATATATATACATATGTTTAAAAAATGTTTACAACAAACAATGAAATCAGACAAACTGCAAATAAATGTCAATAATGAGCATTTTAATTTAAAGTCAAACACAAAATGGTGACATATCAGCAGTTTTAAAAGATAAGACTTTAACTGTTTCAAAGTGAACCCATTCATTATAATCACACAGCAGCTGTGTGCTGAACACACAGAAAAGAAGAGGCTTTGGCTCTGTCACCATGCGGATGACAACTTAAGAATGATCGGAGGCATTCTTATCTTTTCCCGTGCGTATCTTCATTTCCGCAAGGCCTTCTTACCTGTGAATCATTCCTAAGTCTCGAGGAACGCCCATACTGTACATTATTAGCCTGAGTGCTGCTCATTTGCATTAAGAGTCTTGTCCCTTTAGCCACTCATGCGGAAGTCATTACGTTCCTAAGCATGAATCATTCCTAAGTAGCCGTTCTTATCTGTGAATCATTCCTACATAGTTTAAGTGCGTAGTTTTGAGTTCTCGGCATGCTCAGTTTGTGTTCTTAAATGAACGCACTTAAATCCTGTTCTTAATTAGTTGTGAAATAGGTCCTACATCCGGTTTTGAAAGACCGCATGTAGTTATTCTACGTGCCTAAGGGCTAGGTAGATGGAGTAGTCACGATAATTACGCACACAAAGTGCCTAAAACTGTAGAAATACGCACCTGCGAAGCCTCTGCTTCTTAGGTGTGAATCAGGGCCATTATCTCCTTTTCAAAGTCTCTTGTTTGCACACAAAAATGTATTTGAAACGCAGAGAAACAGGACACTATGCTGTACTCACAACTGTCAGCAAGATTTGTGGCCGTAGAGGAGAAGATAGAGGATAATAACCTTTCTTATACAACAAAATATCATACCACAGCACACGGGTTATTAATCCCCCTGTTCATTAAAACCACTCAAAACTGATTCCATTTTCAATTAACTAACGCTATGCACACCAAAACCAAGGATATTCTAGGAAGGTTTCCTGACTATAATACGTGTCTTTATTCCTCTCATCCAACAAATCTAGAGATTCAACAACAATTCTTAGATGAAGCAAACCTCCCTAAACTAACTTCTGAGCAGAGGGAGCTATTAGAAGATGACATAACAGCTGCGGAAATATCAGCTACAATCAAATAACTACATATGGGAAAGGTTCGGGACCAGAGGGTCTCACTGCAAATTATTACAATTCTGAATCACAATATTACTGCCCCTAAAAAAATACATAGGCACAGGAACTGTGACCCATCCTTTAATGAGGCCTACACCATCTTACTCCTCAAATCTGATAGGGATCCCACTCTAGTTGAAGCTTATAGATCCATATCCCTCTTAAACACTGATTTTAAGATTTTAGCAAAGCTCAGAAAAGTCTCCCTTCTTTGTTAACCCATCACCAGCTGGGTTTTGTAACTGCTAAACAATCAGTTAAAGGTATATGTACCTCGATTGCTGCCACGGTGTACTCCCATGGTAAAGAGAGGCCAAGCAATATCTTGACACAAACAAGGCCTTCGATTCCGTCCCTTGGTCTCATTTATTTAAAATATTAGAAACAAGAGCATTTGGGCGAGATTTTTGTGGATTGGTGGCTTCATTCTATTCTCATCCTAAAACGTCATTGATGGTGAGCGGCTATAGGAGTGATCACGCTGAGATGGAAAGGGGTACCAGGCAGGGTGCCCGCTGTCTCCCTTGCTTTTTAACTTGTCAATTGATCCGCTGTTGAGAGTATTGCAGAATTGGATAGAGTGTAAAGGTATCCGCGTGGGAGAGACGGAAATAAAGTAACCGCCTTTGCAGACGACCTATCTATATATATATAAAAGCCATTCTGCTCCTCACCGTTATACGCATGAGCGGTTGCGTCCACACGTTGTGATACTACTGCGCATGCTCCAATGGTGAGGAGCAGAATTAAAAAAATAAATAGAAAGCCAAAACTCCCTCTAATAATTCCCTCCTCCACCGTGTAAAGTACTTACCTCATAGCGACGGCGGCAGAGAGATCCCAGTACCGTCGCCGCTACGTTCAGCTTCCTCCCTCCGTAGTCCACAACTTCCTGCCAAATCCAAGATCCTATGTAACGGAAGGAGCCGCCGCCACCATCTTGGAGGTGCTTGCACTGCACAGCACCTCCAATCTCACTATTTAAAGAAAATTAGTTTTTTGCCTTAGAATGGAGTGGACTGAGGCTACTCTGTCGAAGGAAAAATGAACAGAACGCTTTTTCGATGTTTGGGAATCCTATATTGATATATTTCCTGCTACAATTAAAAACAAAATCCATATTGGCTTTCATTTAACTAGTTGGTACCTTAATAGGACAATAATCAATGATCCCCCTATTAACTTAAGCTAAATTAGGAGCTGAATATTGTTAGGAAGCTGCCAAGGTTCTTTTTACCTTAAAGCAAAAGGTAAATCCTAAGAGCCAGATTTAATTAGCTGTGATGACGGGAAAAAGTACGCACTGGGCTTTTTCCCGTCATATACAGTATGAAAAATAGGCGAATTTTTATGCGCACCTCTATGGGGTGTGCAAAAAAGTCACCCACAAAAATTTCGCGGAATTAGCTTCTCACTGCAAAATACGCTGCTGCAAAGCTAATTGAAGCTGGGCCTTTATGTTCAATTCCCAAACAGCAGCTAACACGTACCATGTAACCAAGTCATTAACGTAGAAAATTTCAATGATTGTTAAATGTCAATGTCTGTTATTACTGTAACAATACGCAATGTGCATGGAATAAAAAAAAATAAATGCCGCATTCTAGTTTCTATTTTGGGTAATAATTATAAATAACACAAAACAGGAAGAAGGCAAAATTTCACAGTTAACTTTTCAAAGACTGAAGAGCTTTCATTTTCTATAATAGTTTGAAGAAACGTTACCTCTCAATTCATGGGTGTAAATGCTCAGAATATTCTCAGTTCCTGTCAATCTTTGTATAATCCCCAGCAAACAATTAAAATAAAAAGATACCATAATATCAGACACAGAGGTCGGTAAAAACACTTTTCTATTTCTTCATTCAGTGGTAAAGAAAAAAGTATTGAATTTCCCCTTATTCACCCAAAAAGGTTGTTTTATAAACCCAGCTCTTCTCTTCCCAATCAGGTACCATGAGAGCAGCTCGCCCCAGCTGACGCCAGAAATGACTCCTCCTCCAGATAGACGCCATTGCAAGGTTTGAATGAATTAAATCACTCAGAGAAATGAATCCATAAATCTGACTGGACGAGTGCTGTGGCTCATTAACATGCTATCAGTATGTCGTAGTGAGCAATGTCCTCATTTCAAGAGATCTTGGTAGTTCCTCTATTGGGAAGAAGCAGCCTCATCCTCATCATTGGAAGACACTATCTGCTGTACTGAATATGTTGCATATGTCTCCGAATGTCTCTGTATCAGGAAGTTTAATCCTTCATTTTTGACTCAGCTGTCAGAAAAACACTTCCCCTCTGTCATATGTATCGCACAGTGAAAGCAGAATCTGATATCAGTCACCACATCAATATAAACACCTTTCTAGTACTGGGTTGGATCTTCCCATGAGGTTTCCTCATCTCGTGGGTACTTCAAGGTTATGGTAACATTTCTTAGAGAGAGATTCTGGTTCATGGATAGAGGAGAGCAAGATCTGATATGCAAGATCCAAAGAGCGATCAATCTGTGTATAATCCACTGGTTGTGGCTGTTGGAGAACATTGACCTCATTGTCCTGTCGGTGGACTGAGATTGAGAAGTTGTATTAGGTAATGTTTTAGATTATTCTCCCAGACATTGCAATGTCAGCAAAACCCGCTGCCCATAAGATAACGTGAAGGTCTACGGAACTTGTACAATGTTCGGCTGGTATTAAGGGTGAACCGTTGACAAAAGGCTGGACAGTTCCATATTGGTTTTATGTTGGGTATTACAAATTCTGGTCCTATTGTTTGCATGTTGCAGTAAGTTCAGATTCATTAGATCAGTAAACAGTTCTTCACTCCTCTTTGGTCCAGTGTTGGTGGTCACTGGGGACATGGTTATCTGTTGTCACCAGACCAAGTTCTTAGCTGACAGGAATGGACCACCGTGAGGTCTTCTGCTGTTGAGGTCCATCCATTAAAAGGTTTCTCATGTTCAGAGAGGCTGTTCTGTAGACCATTGGTCAAACACATGGGCCCTCTCTGTGAATGTTACCTTCCTGTCAGCTTCTACCAGTCGGATCCTTGTCCTCTGACCTTGTGAATCATCTATAGGACTAACACTTTTTCTACAATCTCAGGGTCCTACAAGTGACCTGGAAACCTGTGTAACAGCTGAAATACACCAAAATTCATTGGGAACATGCAGTGGCCCTAAAAAAAAATCTATAGGAGGCCACAGGTGGGAGGGGTCAACTATAGTCCAAAAATATATATTAGTACAGAATACAGAATCTTAATAAGAGTTTTGAAAATAAATGATATGAGGGGAGGGGTTATGTAGAACCAATTACAAGAAAAACTACTATCCAATACCTACAGCATTCTAGTGACAACCAGCCAATACAGACAGCATCCTAGTGACTACCACCCAATACATAAAGCATCCTAGTTGCTACATCCAATACCTACAGCATTCTAGTGACTACTAGCTAATACAGACAGTATCTTAGTGGCTACCACCCAATACATAAAGCATCCAAGTGACTACCATCCAATATCTACAGCATTCTAGTGACAACCAGCCAATACAGACAGAATCCTAGTGACTAATAGCTAATACAGACAGCATCTTAGTGATTACCAGCCAATACATACAGCATCCTTGTTCGAAACCTTGAGGAAACAACCAGGAACCCGATTTGATTGGAACTGACAACCTGGAAGCAGCGTCTAAACTGTGAACTGGTATTTACAATAGTCCCTCATGGTGGGGACGGTCTTGGCTGCAGTCCAATGAAGGTTGCAAGGTATCAGGCCTAGGTTAAATAGAGAAGCCGGACAAAGGTGGAGTGGCATGGAATGAACCGGAGACTGCAGCCTAGTGAGACAGTAGTAGGGAGTATGGTGATTTAGGCACGAGGAGCAAGGTATGAGGAACGGAGAACAGGAACACAAAAGGAGAAATCCTGGAACAAATATAATATGCTGGAGCAGCACAACACAAGGCAATCCTAGTGAGCAAAAACAGAATTGATTGGCGCTACTGTGATTAGAGGCAATTAGTAAACATTTATTAATACAAATAACATTTTGAAAATACAATGGGGTAGATCCAGAACTACGTTTGCCGTACGTTTATTCGCGGAGCGTATTTTCGTGTGCGTAAATTCGTTACACTCCCCTCGGCACACCCCTTGCACGGACGTATTCTGTCAAGATCCGCTTCCCAAACCCTACCTTAACTTTTTCACACGTAACCGCTGTCATACGCACACGTACGTATGGGCTGAACGAATTTACGCAGCTAAGCACGCCCATACTGTACACTTTAAATACCACCCCCCGCCTACTTCACGTATTTCAGACGTATTTTGGAGTAACGTAAATTTGGCACGCCCACACGTAAGTATTTACGTGACACATACGTGAATGGCCCATACGTTCACAATTACGCTACGTGAATGTGCGTATTTTCTATGGTGCGCATGCGCAGTGCGTACAAAACAGCGATTTTATAATGGAAAGTGTGCCGGCCGGTCACACTAACTCGCCATAGTGATGGAGAATGACTCTGTTGTTAAGAGTGAGATTGGAAAAAACAGAGAGTGGGTCAGAAAGTCCAAGTTGCATCAAGGTGGACAGAAGTAAGTGTGTAGAATGATATCCACGGTATAAAAGAGCCGCTTCTAAGGATTTGCCGGCTACAGTCTTTAGATACAAGGTAGTAATATTGCCGCTTTGCGAGTACTGTGACAGAATCACTGGATATTGTGATGGATGGTGTAAATGTTCAAACTGGAGCTGGACTACCAGGAAAAAATAATAAAAGATATCACCTTCTCACGGAGTCCAAGGTTACTGGTGTATGGACCGGAATTTGATGTTTCCTTCTGCACGTGGATCTCCGTGGTTAATAGAAAACACAGCGCCTGTGAGACGCTACCTTCCCACTTGTGGATGGCAGAGCTGGTGAGTAGTAGAACACAATCCTTCTCACGGAGTCCAGGGGGTTACCGGTGTATGGTCCGGAATTTGATGTTTCTTTCTGCACGTGGAACTCCGTGATTAATGGAAAGCGCAGTGCCTATGAGACGCTACCTTCCCATAGCTGGATGCCGAGGCTGGCACAATGCATTGTTGGCACAATGCTGAAATGGAAGGAAAGGAGACTCAGCTCCTGCGGCATTTGTGAAAGGTCCACTGATTCCAGATAAAAAGTTCACACAGAGCTGGTGTGATAGGGATTGTAGAGTCAGAGCTAGGATACATGAACAACACGTGGATCATTCACTGACGCGTTTCTCCCCCCCTTGTAGGCGCTTTCATCAGAGGTAAAGAGGTAGTCTCTCCTACTAGTATTTATACATGTGATCAGATTAATTAGACCACAGCTGTGAGGTTTTTGTACATCGCACAGCCTCAGGACAGAGATAAAGATTACAACATAGAAATACAAAAGTGGACAAGGATTTGTAGACTACCAAGATGTTGTAGATAAACAAATTATTAAAAATAAACAAAATATACATATATATTATATTAATACCAAAAAGGTACCAATAATAATAATAATAATAATAAAATTAATAAAATGATAACCACAAAATGAAAATAAAATAAAAATTATATGTGAGATTAAAAAAAGAAGTAAATCATACTAAAATAAATAAATGTATAAAGATAAAATTAAGCATTACTAAGTTCAACACAATCATTTAAACCCAAAAGAAATAAAGTGCTTAAATAAAAAATCCTACATGGCTCTCTACTGCACAAATTCTCATATCTATCTCCCCCCCGTGTGGTACATGGAACCTGTTCAATGACTGTTAGTGAAACTCCTCTTAGGCCCCTTCTCCACATGCTGCTGTGTGTTTGGAAAGGCAGTGGCTTTTTCTGGTTTGCAGAAACATTTCTTCTATGCTCACCGAATCGAGTGCAGACGGTCCTTGTTGTGCGACCAACATATTGTTGGCCACATCTGCACTCGATCACGTATATAACAAAAGAAGAACTACAATAGAGGAAAGAAGATATTTGAAAATTTGGTTTAGTAACTGTAATGAGGAGAACGTGTTTCATATAGCTGCATGTCATGCATTTTAATTTGCCACACTTAAAGGTATCCAAAAGGGTTCCCAATGTAAGGTTCACTCCAGTGGAAAGAGCAATTTGATTTGAGTCTGTACTCAGATCACCCCATTAGCAACATTATTCATTGGTGATAGGTGTTTCTGATTGTTATTCTTCTTATTTTTATTGATATTTCTATTGTTGTCATTCTTGTAAAGGTTTGGCGCTAATTTATTTTTGAGATTCTGAGCTCTCTGAAAAATAATGTTGGGTTAATCAGATATAAGGGGTTTGAGGTGACGGGCCATTAATAGCATTCCATAATTTTTCCTAATGATCTTACCAATTTGTGACAAGTAGGAATTGTAATTCAAAATACATTTTTAGATTTTTCATAATATCAGTATGACCTGATTTATTATTCATATTATCCCTCTTAATCAAAGTAATTCTATCAATTTGTCTAATTTACTGACATGCATTGGTTAGTAATTCTACAGGGTAGCCTTGTTTAATAAAACTAGACATCATACTCGCAGATTGGACATCATAACTCTCTGAAGTGGTTGCGCCTCACCCTCAGGAATTGTCCCTTGGGGATATTCTTCTTCCAAGAGGGGAGGTGATTGCTACCCTAATTCAGGTAGTTCTGAGTGTCCACATCTTTAGTGTATGTTTTAGTAACAATGGGCCTGATCCAGAACAACGCATCTGAGCGAATTTACGCGTGGCGGAGACGTAAAATCGCCTATTTCATGCGCACCATAGAAAATACGCTCATTAGCGTAGCGTAATTGTGAACGTATGGGCCATTCGCGTATTTGTCACGTAAATACTTACGTGTGGGCGTGCCAATTTTACGTGAGTCAACAACACGTTCAATTTACGTGAAGTAGGTGGAGGTTTGTATTTAAAGTGTGCTAAGCGGCGTACGTTCACGTAGTCTATACGTCCGTTAGCGGACGTACGCTGTTACATGAAAAAAAGTTAAGGTAGGGTTTGGGAACCGGAACTCGGTGAAATACGTACATTCAAGGGGTGTGCCTAGGGGAGTGTATAGAACATAGCGTGCGAAAATACGTTACGCGTGGAAATGTACGGCACACGTAGTTCTGGATCTACCCCAATGTTATTGTCTACAATAGATAGAGCAATATCAAGGAAGGTCATCTTGTGTTTGTCAACTGTGTGGGTAAAACGTAAACCAAATGTGTTGGAATTAAGAAAATTAACAAAATCCTCCACTCTATCCTCCCCTCTCCAAAGAAAACACAGATCGTCAATAAACCATCCATAGAGCACCAGATTCGCTCCGAAGGATCCATTCCATAAGTTCGCAAAACTCGGAGCGAATCTGGTGCCCATGGCCGTACCAAGAATCTGTAAATAAAATTTGGAGTCAAAAATGAAATAATTATGAGTGAGTGAATAAAATGGAAGATAAAATAAATTCACACTGTTCCTAGTGAGTCTGATACTCTGGCAATGAGAGAAAGGCTGGAGTTCAATGATATCACTGTGCTGATTAGAGCTGGTAGCACCTGTGCAATTACCTGAGAGCTAAGCCTGCTGTTGCTAGGCAACAGAACACCAGCAGACTAATGAACAATCACTGGCAGCCTACAGAAAACGGTAATGGAGGGCAGAAACATAAACTGTGATAATCCTAATGAATAACTTCCAATACATATAGCATTCTAGTGACTACCCCCCAACACATACAACATCCTAGTGACAAACAGACAATACATACAGCACCCTAGTGACTAACCCACAATACATACAGCATCCTAGTGACTAACCCCCAATACATACAGCATCCTAGTGACTAACAGTCAATACACACAGCTTCCTAGTGACTAGCCCCCAATACATACAACACCCTAGTGACTAACCCCCCAATACATACAACATCCTAGTGACAACCAGCCAATACATACAGCATCCAAGTGACTAACTCCCAATACATACAGCACCCAGCAACATCTGCCCGGCACATGCGCAGAATGGCAGAAATGTCGTTCTTACGCATACGGCCACCGTAACTAGTGCGGCGGCCATAGGTCTGAATCAGCCCCCTAGTACCTAACCCCCAATACATACAACATCCTAGTGACAACCTGCCAATACATACAGCACCCTAGTGACTAACCCTCAATATACACAGAATTCTATTGACTAACCCCCAAAATATACAGCATCCTAGTGACTAACCACCAAAATATACAGCATCCTAGTGACCTCCAGTCTATACAGACATCATTTTAATGACAACCACACAGTAAAGTCAACATTCTAATTCTCCTCAAGTACAAAGGGTGCAGTAAGTCCTAAGGCCAATTCACCCCCTGGTCTACATTCATTATTAATGTCTATGTATAAGTCTGCAATATGGACATATCATGGTGCAGACAGCGACACTTATACAGCATAAACTTTGCTTCCGTTCCTCATCTAGACTCTGACACAACTCTCTTTAACACTCCTAAGAGACCCCTACCATGTGTAGACAATGGCTGACACGAGGTGTGAGGAGTGTTCCAGCTTCATAGAGCACAAGGCTTCCCTCCTCCCCGACCTGGTCTGACATTTATAGTCACACAGTCCCGAGTCTCTTTCAGTTCAAGAAGTCGCAGCGTGATCTCAATTACACATTTTGATAACTACTTCCTGATTAGCAGGAAAGAAGATCAGAAACTGCGGCTTCAGAGAGACAGCCTCTTCCATTAACGTGGACCACAAATGTACAGTTATACTGATTACATCTGACACATGTAATAAATGGACACTGAGTTACACAATGTCTGTCAGGCCACACTAATAACATGACTTCCTCCTACTAATAGCTAACTTATCAAGAAAACAGTTTTACACATTAACATTATACATTTGGATAGATGGCTAGATCCCTGAGAATGCAGCCTATCTATCACAACCCACGGCAGACGCTGCACTTACCTATGCTTTGGCCCCCTGAGAACTGCCATCTCCCGCTGTGCAGCAACTGCGGTCCGTCGGAGGCTGTCACTGAAACAGTGACAGCCCTGTGCCTGTTTACCAGTATTACTGCAGCGTTTGCTCACATGGAATTCTGGCGGCAAACCAGCAGTACTTCGATCCATGGGCGCGGCCATCTTGGATGGATCAGGTGATCGCACTTCTCCAATGGTGTTCCTGCTCTCCAGACCTCCAGCCAATCGGTGCACAGGGCGCACTATTTAAACCCTGTGCACTGGTCCATCAGTGCCAGAACAACTAGGTCTCCTAGGTGCCTGGTACTCCTGCATTCCACTCCTGCGATCCAGTTCTGCGTTCCAGTCCTGTGTTCCAGTCCTGTTCCAAGTCTCGGGGTCCAGTCCAGTGGTCCAGTCCTGTTCCAAGTCTCGTGATCCAGTCCAGTGTTCCAGTCCTGTTCCTGTCTCGTGGTCCAGTCCAGTGGTCCAGTCCTGTTCCAAGTCTCGTGATCCAGTCCAGTGTTCCAGTCCTGTTCCTGTCTCGTGGTCCAGTCCAGTGGTCCAGTCCTGTTCCAAGTCTCGTGATCCAGTCCAGTGTTCCAGTCCTGTTCCTGTCTCGTGGTCCAGTCCAGTGGTCCAGTCCTGTTCCAAGTCTCGTGATCCAGTCCAGTGTTCCAGTCCTGTTCCTGTCTCGTGGTCCAGTCCAGTGGTCCAGTCCTGTTCCAAGTCTCGTGATCCAGTCCAGTGTTCCAGTCCTGTTCCTGTCTCGTGGTCCAGTCCAGTGGTCCAGTCCTGTTCCAAGTCTCGTGATCCAGTCCAGTGTTCCAGTCCTGTTCCTGTCTCGTGGTCCAGTCCAGTGGTCCAGTCCTGTTCCAAGTCTCGTGATCCAGTCCAGTGTTCCAGTCCTGTTCCTGTCTCGTGGTCCAGTCCAGTGGTCCAGTCCTGTTCCAAGTCTCGTGATCCAGTCCAGTGTTCCAGTCCTGTTCCTGTCTCGTGGTCCAGTCCAGTGGTCCAGTCCTGTTCCAAGTCTCGTGATCCAGTCCAGTGTTCCAGTCCTGTTCCAAGTCTCGTGATCCAGTCCAGTGTTCCAGTCCTGTTCCTGTCCTGTCGGTCCAGTCCAGTGATCCAGTCCTGTTCCTGTCTCGTGGTCCAGTCCAGTGGTCCAGTCCTGTTCCAAGTCTCGTGGTCCAGTCC
>WWET01007961.1:33868-44177 GCA_011038615.1 Limnodynastes dumerilii | reverse complement strand
TAAACCTGCTCAATTCCATTTTAACCCAACACAGTTGTCTCCATCTCTGAAACCCGGAACCGATCCCAAACAATCATTGAACGTGACACTATATACTTGTGACCAAGTGTGTCCATAACAGACTTTATATCATGGCAAAAGGCAAGTTCATCTTCAAGTACAAAGAAATCCTTAAAGACACTGGACCAGATTTACAGTTAAGAAGCTGCTGCTTTTTGCATGCGTATTTTTAAGAATGGTTAAACTATGCATACGTAGTCTTAGGAAAATTATCACCAGGGTGCGGAGTCTAACCAGCGCCTGGTGTTCACTGGAGCCCCTGATGGTGGGGACAAGCTGGGCCACAAGACGCTGGCAGGACGCGGTCCCCGATGGACACCGCGAGAGAGAGGAAAAGAAACAGAAGCACGGGACAGCAGAAACTATAACCGGAGGGGCCTGTCTATTTACAGAGAAAACTAGCCAATCATGGGGGAGGACCAGGACCAGCCTCCCCAGGCAATTAGGTGCTTATCCTGTCTGTAATGTGGCAGCTGGTACTAATGAACACAATGCACCACCAGGATAGGAGTGACAGGCAACCAGAATGGGAACCAATAGGCACCGGGTGGCAGGAGAGGGATAGAGCGGTGCTACACATGGCTAATTTGCATGCTGTCTGTCCACGTGATGGCATGCAGAGAGAGAGCGCGTGCCGCCCGGAGGAAGATGGCGCCTGGGAACGGTAAGAACGTTACATGCCAGATCTGTGGCATGTAACACGTTGTACCCTTATTTACACAATCTATGTAGGATTTAGGATTGGTGATCTATTAAAAGCTATTCACCACCTTGCTCTTAATGAGTAAGTAAGAAGGAGCGTGCCAGGCCAAGTTAAGAAGGAAGTTAAGAAAAGTGGGTGGGGGGAGGCATTTTAATGAGGCAGACAGGGTGTGGTTTTCTTAGGACATGTATATTTTTGCTACTTAGGAAGAGACATACGCACGGAAAGATAAGGCTGCTTATGGCCTTCTTAAGTCAGTTAAGAACAACAAAAATGAAGCCGTGTCAAGGGAGTTGCTTTGAAAATGAGGTGCATATAATTGCGAATCTGTCCCTTCTTATCTTCTTCTTAACTGTGAATCTAGTGTTAATATCGTGTATTAAATATGTACCCCAAAAGTACTGCCCGTGGACCAGTACATAATTAACCGCTATGATCCGAAAGTTCGGATCTCAATACCGAAAATAGCACAGATGCGAAAGATCGTTTCAACTTACGAAACTGTATTTACTCAGTAGTACAAGGTAACGACAAGGCACAGATTCCAACAGCAACAATCGCAGCGCATCCAACCGGCAGACAAGACGTCAATCAAATCGTCGCACAGGAAAAGAAGAAGTGTCCCAATGTCCCCAATCAAAGTCTATTTAAAGTCCACAGATGAAAAGGGCCGCCGAACTCCCGCTTGATTGGAGCGATTTCAATCCTCTGCTGATATTCGCTTCTCCATTGGTCTTTGTCTTCAGATGGTCTCCCATTGGTCCTGGACATCCTTTTGTTCTTCTCCTTGGGGGGTCGAAGTAACTTCCTTCACACATTCATACAAAATATTAAGCTAACCTATGCATTGCGCTAACTACTGCCGCAGACATGCGGTCTTAACAGCATCTAGCTAACAATATTTGTCATAATTTAAGCTACCCTACGATACTAAACATGACACACATCGAACGTTCATACACTGCTCGGCGTTCTTTCTTTGATTACTCCGTCTATAGAGAAAATACGCAGTTTTAATAAACAGAAACATTTTTATACATTAAGGGATTACAAGCTCCATATGTTTTTATGTATATTAATATGAGTTATGTGAGGTTATCGTCGAATGATGAAAAAGCCTGCGAAAGCGTGAGCGCGCACACAAACGAACGCATATGCGCGTGCGTTTGTTAGCGTGCGTATTTTCGCGCTCTTTTTGTGATCCTTTGTTCTCTTGCTATACAATGAATGACATAGATATTAGGTTATTAATTTTCTGTTTCGACAGTTCCACCCTTCGATGGACCTCCCAATCCATCGCACCTAAACATTTTTCAATGTAGGATTGTAATACAATACATTATTTGTGAGTTCCAGACATTCAGTTACGTTCATAATTTCTCAGTTTTCTTCTTCCTGCATTTGATCAAACCTTGTATTCATTTCATACCCAGTACAATAATCATGATAACACCCATCACCATTACCAATAATTTGATCAACCCGGAGGCTAGTGCCTTAGCCCAACTACCTAATCCTGAGACCCAATTTACGGGGTTCAACCATGATGCCCACTCTGCTATCTCTTCTCCCACACTAGACAGAGAGATATTATGAGACCTACGAAATTCCCATTTTAACTGAAGAACTTCGTCCATCTTACGGTCTATAACTTCATGCGGGTCTTCAGTATTATTAGTTATATACGTGCAACACTTAACTCCGAACTGGGTTGCTAAAGTGATACAATAACCTCCAGTGACAGCAGTTAGATAGTTTAAGACCATCCTATGCTGGGTTAGCTCTTTTTTATAATCTTGCAATTCCAAACCAGTGTACCTGAAAGTATCGTCATACAAATCTGTAATATTATCAATGAGATTGGCCAAAGAATGAATGTATCTGTAATTTAAAGTTCCCCTAGCAGTCCTAGTGAAATCTAGGGCTACCAAGACTTGGAATCCTGTGGATTCACATATCATATTAGTGGCTATATGTTTCTCTTGTGGAGAAACACTTCTTTTATACTTATGTTCATAAGGTACATTTACATAAGGAGGGGGACTGGTTCTATGAACTCCAAGCATTGTTTCATGAGACACAGTCAACATCTCTGGTGCTACCCTACCCAGGAAACACAGCCCGTGTGAGTTAGGGGCTAACCACTTATATGCCTTCTCCCACAAATATAATACACATCATCAGGAAGAACAAAAGGGATATTATGATGTAATAAAACTTGGCATAATTCAGCTGTAAAGCTCCCTCTATCTAATGCTGTCATTTGAGCTTTACAATTTTCCTCCTGAATTATGTTTTTGCAGTATGCTGGGTGTACATTTCCTACTGCTATTTTGGTTTCATTAATCCACCAACCGAGTGTTTGGAAACCTTTTCGGTTTCTGACCTCCTGTACCCTTTTAGTCAATATAGATCCGTTATCTGGTCTGGCGGAGTAAACCATTGTATAATTCTGCCATACAGCCTCCCAATAGCCTATTCTCATATGGCTGGTAAAGTTTACACATTGAAGGGACCTGTCCATGGAATATTGCCTTAGTCTAAGACTTGGTGACCCTGAGACATTACATTTTTCAGCTAATGGTCGCCCACCCCGTAAGTGAAGCATCTCAGAGGCATTTAAAGGAAGGGGAATTAGTCCTAGATTATCTGGCCTCTGAGGCACATGGGAGCATACCCAACAGTCACTTTGGTTAAGAGCCCTCCCTACCAAGGCATGGTAGTGGTCTAAGGGACGCCCGTCAAACAATGGATTATGTTTTGTTTGACACATTTGAACACAATTTCCATCCATACCAGGGGCACAAGTCTTGCAAATGCAATAATCCTCAGGCTCTAATCCCATACACTGATCTTTCTCCTCAGAATTATAACGTTTTTGATTCTCAGAACCCATATTGTTGGGCATAGCCCATGCTTCCATACTGCCGTCCGATTGGTACCCATCATCCGATTCGACACCAGACCCGATCTCCACCACCCTTTCACCATCCTCGGAAACAGCATCGCTGAAAAGGAATGGAAGAATTAAGAGAAAACACAGGAACGTCACCCTCAGTGGAATGTCGTCAACTTCTTAGTTTGGTTGATCTGGCCCAACACAGTCCTCTTGGAACAGGCACTCAAGGTCAGGGGCGGCTGTCACATCCTCCTCCTCGCTTTGAACCTCCTCAGGATTGACAGCTCGCTTACAGTGGGATGAGTGGACCCAGGTATTTCTTTACGCGACCTTGATGGAAGTGGTGCTAGTGAGCAACACTTGATATGGTCCTTCCCACCTGTCAATCAGACAACCAGAACGTAAGAAATTTCTAATCATTACAAAATCTCCAGGCTCAATGTCGTGACAATTAGTCTGTGGCATGTCTGGCGCAATCATCTTAATACTCTTCTGTTGTTTCTTGAGCTGTTTGCTCATCTGGATGAGATACCGTACAGTCACATCATTATTGCACTTCAATTCCTCCTGGGGATCTAACATTAAATGAGGTTGACCTCCAAACAATATCTCATAAGGAGATAGCTATATATCACTCCAGTATGAAGAATAACACCCTGGGTTTCTATGGTTACCCAAAGTGCCTCAGTTTTTTCTCCAATACACCATATTAAAGTAGAATTTAACCCTTCCCTAACATACATTAATACTTAAAATCGTATTGAATGGTATTAGATAGTGAGTATTATGTATCAGCTTATATGCTCGCAATGCTAGTGGTATCTATAGAGTATTGAGTGTAGTCTGGTAGAATACAGATATTACAATAATCTAAACATAGTTGTATAAGTACATAGGCATTTAAGCCAGATACTAATCGTAGTTCAGCTCAAAAGTCAAAATAATTGACTGTATGCTTTGCTCACAGTTTGTAGATGTCTGTTTGGAGCTGCGGTGATTCGTTCTCTGTTAGTTATATCTCCGGCTGCACGTGTCCGCCTGTGGTGAGCGCGCCGTCCTTGTTTGTTGTTTTCTTGCAGCTAGGCAACGTCAGCTGCGGCAGTTGTTCTGTTGGTGGTGTCCTCTGCCTGATCCGTTCAGTCAGGTATCTATGCAGATTACGGGTGCTGTGTTCGATGCGCCCACATGAACAGCTGTGAAGCTGTGTTGTCGATGGATGCTTTTCCCTGCGTGACTGCCTGCTTCTGCTGTAGTTTACCTTTCTCCCCTGGGTCCGTCTGGTTAGCCTCTCGTCCCTCAGTCCAAGGCGGCGTTTCAGTTGGACACAGCGTCGGAGGTAAAAAGGAATGCGAGAAGAGCGATATGGTGCAGTAACGTTTATTGCAGGATAATACAATTAAAACGTAAGAAATGTGCTCACAAGAGTAGCGGACATATATAGATGTCCAAGTAGCGCTTTTTAAGGATTTAGAGAATCTGTATGGTACTGGACCAACGCGTTTCATCGGTCAGGGCCGACTTCCTCAGGGTCATTACGTGCTGTACAGTGTGGTAGGTATAAATAAACCTCCCTTAATAGCTATTGGTTGTCCTGGGGGGGGGGGCTGTGTCTTGCCGTTATGCCATGTGATACAGGTAAGGTATTGTCATGTTAATTAAAAGTACATTTGGATCAAAAAATGATAATTGTAAGGAATGATTAATTAAATGCAGTACAACATTGATGGAAATAAAGTACATTTATAGCAATTTGTGTCAATTTGTGTGCTTATTGCTTGTCATTAGTGGTACATATTGAAACAACTGGTAGCAAATTGGGTCAATTTGTGTGCTTATCTCTTATCATTCCTGGTATGGGTTGAAGGTAAAGAAAAAGAATGGTTACCCCAACCAATCCTGAAAATCTGCATGGATTATATGATGAAATTCAATCTTGAAGGAATATATGTTTTTTTCCCCCAAACAGGGATTGCTATTCATAGCACTCGTGGCCACTGGAACATTTTTGAGGGGATGTTCTGTATATTAATGTATTGAAGTTAACTATCACATAGTTCTATGGTGCTAAAACCACTTATACAAATGGAGTCCATGATTATTGTTAGTAATTTGATTAGGGATATTTAATATACAAAAGTAAATATTAGGTATTAAATCATGATGATGGATCTAAATGTGCATACTTGAGGTGGTAAGAAGTTCTGCATTATAGGGGTACAGGTATTATTTGGTCGGTTATTAGGAATAGACATGAGTAGGGTTGTAGATATAAGACCTGGTTGGTTGTACAATATGGATTGGCTTTCCCTATTCATATCCAGAACTGGGTATAATTATGCCTTCCTGTTTTTTATATATGTTGGGGATGATGGTAAACCTACCTATATATTGATCCCCTTTTGAACAGATCTATTTTGTAGGTAGCATACTGTAAATTGACGCTTTTTACCTTTACATGGGTGGTTGTTTGTGCTCATAGGAATGCTGCCAGTTCGAAATCAATATTGTGACCTCCTGGCTGTAGTGTACCTAGATCATAAATCCACTTGCTCTCTGCCTGGTTGAGGGTTTTTTGTTTATCTCCCGCTCTCCAATTATGTTTAACTTTTTGTATTCCAATGAAGCGAAGGGATGAGGGGTCTTTGTTGTGTTTGACCCTATAGTGATCTGAGAGGCTGTGGGTTTCTTTTCCTATTGTGATGTTCCTGATATGTTCCCCTATTCTGATTCGTAATTCTCTACAGGTTCTCCCTATATACTTCAGCCCGCAGGGGCAGGTAAGCATATAAATTACATTTTTGCTGTCACATGTTATCCTCTCTTTAATTTTGAATGAGTTTTTGTTTTGTGCGTCCATAAAACTGGTGGTGGGTTTTGTTTGTTTTACATTTGTTTTTCTACATGCTAGGCACTTGTTACAATGGTAGAAGCCCTTTTTACCACTTAGCCAAGTAGTATTCATCTGTGGGTTGTCATTCTTAATTGTGTTTTTAACCAGTTTTTGTTTCAGATTAGGTGCTTTCCTAAAAATAACTTGCGGTTTGTCTGGGAGGATTTCCCTGAGTAGATCATCGTTGCAAAGTATGTGCCAGTGTTTCTTTATGATTTTGCGAACTTTTGGGGCTGTTGTTGAATATTGTGTGAGAAATGGCACTACTAGTGTATTGTTGTCCTCTTGTTTTGTTTTATATTTTAGGAGTTCTTTCCTGTCGGAATCTCTGATTTCCTGAAATGCATGTCTAACTATGTCTTTGTCATATTTCTTATCTAGAAAATCTTTCTCTAGTTTTTCCCCTTGTTCTATAAAGGTGTTAATGTCTGTACAATTCCTCCGGAGTCTTGTGAATTGCCCTTTGGGGATATTAGCTAGCCAATTGTAGTTGTGGTTACTCGTAGAGAGAATGTAGCTATTACAATCAACCTGCTTGAAATGAGTTTTAGTCATGATTTTGCTTTCTTGGATATAAATATCCAGATCTAGAAAGGTGACGTGTTTTTGACTAGTGTTAGTGGTGAAATGTACTTTATTTCCATCAATGTTGTACTGCATTTAATTAATCATTCCTTACAATTATCATTTTTTGATCCAAATGTACTTTTAACTTACATGACAATACCTTACCTGTATTACCTGTATCACATGGCATAACGGCAAGACACAGACCCCCCCCAGGACAACCAATAGCTATTAAGGGAGGGTTATTTATACCTACCACACTGTACAGCACGTAATGACCCTGAGGAAGTCGGCCCTGACCGATGAAACGCATTGGTCCAGTACCATACAGATTCTCTAAATCCTTAAAAAGCGCTACTTGGACATCTATATATGTCCGCTACTCTTGTGAGTACATTTCTTACGTTTTAATTGTATTATCCTGCAATAAACGTTACTGCACCATATCGCTCTTCTCGCATTCCTTTTTACCTCCGACCTACCTCCGCTGTGTCCAACTGAAATGCCACCTTGGACTGAGGGACGAGAGGCTAACCAGACGGACCCAGGGGAGAAAGGTAAACTACAGCAGAAGCAGGCAGTCACGCAGGGAAAAGCATCCATCGACAACACAGCTTCACAGCTGTTCTTGTGGGCGCATCGAACACAGCACCCGTAATCTGCATAGATACCTGACAGAACGGATCAGGCAGAGGACACCACCAACAGAACAACTGCAGCAGCTGACGTTGCCTAGCTGCAAGAAAACAACAAACAAGGACGGTGCACTCAACACAGACGGACACGTGCAGCCGGAGATACAACTAACAGAGAACGAATCACTGCAGCTCCAAACAGACATCTACAAACTGTAAGCAAAGCATACAGTCAATTATTTTGACTTTTGAGCTGAACTACAATTAGTATCTGGCTTAAATGCCTATGTTCTTATACAACTAATGTTTAGATTATTGTAATATCTGTATTCTACCAGACTACACTCAATACTCTATAGATACCACTAGCATTGCGAGCATATAAGCTGATCCATAATACTCACTATCAAATACCATTCAATACGATGTTGGGTGGGCAACACTAGTGAGCGCCAGAACGCCAAATAAATTTCTTGTTAAAATTTACTACCCTTATGCTCCATTCAAGTTAGTGGAAACTTGTACAGTTCAGGCCGCCCTAGTATCCTAGATTATTTTTATAACAAAAGGGAGGGAAGTGAGGAAGCGCCTAAATCCAACCTGTGTGCAGCAGTACACAAATATTTCTAATGCTATGAAGGACAATGGGTAATGATTCAGGCCAGGCTAATCCTGTTTCAGCAGTCACTTTACTGAGTTTGTTTTTAAAAGTGCCATTGAACCTTTCTACCTTTCCACTGGCTTGTGGGTGATATGGGGTATGTAACTTACTGGTGATTCCCATAAGTTTACACATGGCTTTAAATACCTCTCCAGTAAAGTGTGTACCTTGGTCACTCTCAATCACTCGTGGTATGCCGAACCTGCAGACAAACTCTTGTACTAATTTTTTAGCAGTAAAAGCAGCTGTGTTGGATGCAGCTGGGTAAGCTTCCATCCAGTGAGAGAACATGTCAACACATACCAGAACATACTTCAAATTCCTACAGGATGGCAACTGTATGAAGTCAATTTGTATTACCTGGAAAGGGCCTTCGGTCGGCGGTATGTGGGATGGTTCAACAGGGATGGACTTACCAATGTTCTTCCTCAGGCATATCAGACAAGATTTTACTTTCTTATCTGCCATTGCAGAAAATCCTGGTGCGCACCAATAGGATTTCTGTTCATACCTCCCCTCCCCAAGTGGGTCAGACCATCTGCTGCTTCGGTTAGGGCAGGGAGATATGCTCTAGGAGCCACCGGCTTCCCTTGTCCATCTTTCCAAAGCCCTGAGGGCTCCTGTTTACATCCCTTCGCCTTCCAGACAGCCTTTTCCTATGGGGAACACAATTGCTTCATTTCTATTAATGTGTATACAAAAAGAAATAAGCTGTATGGAATAGCGCTTGTTGCAATGGTGTACAAAAAAGATACAAACTATCAACGATGGTAAAACGATAGAAAAACCTTTCTGAGAACCATATGACATATATATTTGAAGTCCACGTTAGTAGTATAAAAGTCCGTGTGTAACTTGTTTAGATACACTCACGGTTTTTGCAAAGTCCAGGGTCTCCAGTTGTGAGTGTAGATCTGCACGTGTCCTCAAATTCAGATCTTGCTCCTTTGCGATGTCCGTAGGAGATGTTCGCGCTGTTGTTTACAGCGTGTCCCGTCCTTCCCGCTTATAATTCAGATGCCTCACTTCCGTTGCCGCACGGCTCACGTAGTATGAAGGGTGGAGGGGACAAATGAGACAAAAGCACTATCTAGTGCAATTCAGTTTATTAAACCAATTGTGGAAGATATAAAAATATTACTCACATATAGTAAGTTAAAATGAGCATATCATCAAACGCTGAGTTCCAGCATGCATTCAAGTAACTTCAGACAGTTTTGACAATACAAGGGGGTTGCTTCTCCAGCACCAGCCAACGCGTTTCGATTGAATATCAATCTTTCTCAAGGCTCTCAATTCTTTTTATACTACTAACGTGGACTTCAAATATATATGTCATATGGTTCTCAGAAAGGTTTTTCTATCGTTTTACCATCGTTGATAGTTTGTATCTTTTTTGTACACCATTGCAACAAGCGCTATTCCATACAGCTTATTTCTTTTTGTATACACATCGTTACTGGAGAGTGTCACACTCTCTTATTCTAGCTGGGGATAAGCTGCTATTTGCTAGCCTTCTGATTTGGAGCGCTGGTCTATACCCCTTGTTTTGTGCTTTACAAAACAGTATTAGAGTTGAGAGGTGGCGTTTCCCAGACCAAGTCTAAATAGTTGTGTAAAAGTAAAGCTGGTCACTATCTGTGTGCAGTAAGCAATTCAAAGATATATCCCTGCATGCAAAGAATACATTTAACTTGAATCCCCTAAAAGCAACATGGTTTAGCCCAGGAGTAATTTTCCTCTCTTTATTTCAAGCTCCTTCTTAAGTCTGAATCAGGCCCATTGTTCTAATGTGTTAAGCTGGCCACGCACTAGAGCAATTATCGCTCCCAGCATGTGGTTGCCGATAAACGGGACAATTTTCCCCTGGGGAAAGGTCCCGATATCGGCACCA
>WWET01007960.1:25356-37252 GCA_011038615.1 Limnodynastes dumerilii | reverse complement strand
CATTGGTAATAGAAATGCTGCAGATGGTGTGTTGCAGGAAGACAGTGAATGTGCCGAGTGTAACAAACACATAGCAGCCAGCACACTGCCGACTGCTCTGTGTATGTTATGATCGGCAAACTCACTGTTTCACTGTAAGACACCATTTGCAGCAGCATTTCCGTTACTTAGAGGAGACAGTCTGACAGTCTGATCCTAACATACACTGAGCGGCAGCCACTCACTACACTAAATGTTTTATTTTTACTTAATTTTTTTTTCTTTCAAGATGTAATAGGGGGTTTCTGGGCAACTGGAAACCCCCCCTGGGTGCGCCACTGGGCTGGGTTGTATTTTACACCCACTATTTGTATTTGGCAAAATGTTTTGCCCAGAAACATATTTATATGGCCTTCGCTCATAACTATAAATCAGTGCCTATTTGTTCAAAACTAATATATCAGAATAGAAGCTGAAAGGTTTCAATTTGGCAGATTAATTTATCATGTCTAATCCTTAAAGTGTGTTATTTGAATATTTCTTATAATATGTATGAGTTAGAAAGATTAAATTTTATTAAAACACAGAAACCCAAATGAGTAATCTTATAAACCTCTAGCTAAATTCCATAGACACTAATATATTCTTAAGCTGCCGGAATGCCAGGGAGTTACAACTTTGCATGGCTGGAAGGATAAGAATAGCTGTTGTCGGCATACTTTCTGTGTAATTGCTGGATTATCTTACCTCTTCCATCTGAAATACGTGTAAAGGAGAGTTTATATATTTGCATAGTCTAGCAAAATAGTTTTAGGCTTCATTTGTTTTTTGGTTTTATTGGTGCTATTAATATCAAGTGCATATGAAAAATAAGGGGTAACACTAACTCAAACTTTCCTCACTGCGAAGAAATGATGATCCGAAAAGCCCTGTCATCATACTTGGCTGATCATTGCTGGAAATAAGAATGGTGGAGAGATTAAATAAATGTGACACCTAATTTCTTCCACATTAGTTTTATTCCCATTATTGCAAATCTCTGATTGATGAACATCTACATCAGAGCCATGTATAAGAGAACTCAGAGGAAATCCTCACTTTACCGGTGAGTGACATTGAAACAGTGTGAGGGCTCTAGGGATTGGGATCCGCTTCCCTTTAATTCCAAGCTAGATTTGCTGTATGTTGATCACTAAATCTTAGGATATGTTACCGTTTAGTTGTGGCAGTATTTTGAAGAATGGTCATGGAGATAAATCAGATTTGCAGACTCTCCTGGAATATCCAGAAGACTCCCAAAATTGGCGCAGTTCTCCCAGTATCTCCTGCATGAGAGTCCACCCTGTCTATCTCTATTGTAATACCTAGAGTTACTAGGGATGGGTGGGGCTTGATGACATCACCAAGCCCTGCCCACCACCTGGAACACTAGGTATTACAGTAGTGATTGACAGGAAGGGGGGACTTAATGATGCCATTTGCACAAATGGCATCATTAAACCCTGCTCCCATACCTGAATCTATTTCTTCGCTCCCAGATCTCCAGGAAGGAAGAAATAAAAAGTAGGCAATCCTGAGATAAATTAACATATTACATAGAGAGATTATCTTGCCTCTCTATTGTAACCAATCACTCTCTTTCGTCTGTATACACTACATCATCGTGTAGGTCAAATGATGAACAGTGTTCGAAACAATATCTTATTAGTGTGTTTACACTCAAATGTCTCATCACTTCACTGCATACTGCGTGGTTTGATTTGATTTTCAAAATGTTCAGATTAATCAACAATGTTACAATGTCCTAAATGTGAAGTGTCCCAACCATCTGGCCAGTGATTCTGCATCTACCTCTTGGTCTTTGTGGGCCTTTGTGGGCTTGTATATTAAAAATACTGAGCAGAGGGTTATGGGTCATGTGTCAGTGTGTACACATGAATTATCATGCCCATCAGGAGTTGAAATCGTAGGTAATATCTTTTCATGTATTGCATCTTGAGAAGTTACATGCAGTTAGTACCAGGCTTAATGCATATCTTTCTGATCTCTTCATTGTAACACATTTTCCTCATTTTTACTGCAGATAGAAACATAGAAAGTGACGGCAGATAAGAGCCATATGGTCCATCCAGTCTGTCCAGTTGTTTATTTAAAACCGATCCTAGACCTTATTTACTCTCAATTTAATTTGAGATTTAGGATATCCTTATATTTATCCCAAGCATGTTTAAACTGTTCTACTGTGTTAGCCTCAACCAGCTCAGATGGGAGAATATTCCACTTATCTATCACCCTTTCAGTGAAGTTTCCGCACATTTCCTCTGAATCTACCACCCTCCAGTTTATATTCATGCCCTCGTGTTCTATTCCTTTGAAAAATGCCCCCTTCTCTAGCCAGTCTCATCCCCCTTCAATCGACTCCAGTTTTGTTTCTTTTGCCTGGTAAGGTAGCTTTTTTTTATTTATTTAAGAATTTATAAGAATCTATTTCTACCTTCCACAATCAGACATAAGCCTAGGGGTAACGTATGCTTGGAGGTGATCAGGCACAGTGACAAGAACGACCCCAGTCCCAGTCAAGAACTTCTGTAAGACCTCCTTATTCTTATGTTAGTTCTAGGTCTCTTAGCTTTGATCTTTGTCATAATCCCTCTGTGATTTTCATCACAGAAGGGTGGAAAGGTCTACCAATAAATTGATGCCTAATGACAATGTGGCACCTAAATCTGTTGTTAATATGTTACTTCACTGTTGCCCCTACTATGACAAATGCTAACCATCGGTTTTGTTCCTATAAGCATAAACTACCAGTTTAGCAACTAAGGGAAACTATTCAGTCAACCTTACTTCATAAAGCAAGCTACAGTGTTATGGAACATTACCACCATATATGCTTCTTATAATATGGGACCAGATCCTGGCCTCCGTGAATTTTCCGCATGCAAGGAGGACTGTCCTTCCGCACAGAAGAGGGGAGTGAACTCCCCTGTCACTCCCCCTCTCTCATGCAGACTTTGGCGGCTATGGTATGACTGCTGATGCACGGCTGATCAAATTGCAAACCCACCCCCAGACTGTAAAATATTAATGTTCTCCCCCCGCCAACCTTACGGAGTTTAGCCAAGAGGAGCTGATGCATCGCCCTGTCGGATGGATCTCCAGGTGTATGGAACTAATTGCACATTGCCAGATATTCATCCGAATTGCGAAATTCAGCTTATGGCGGTCTAAGTCTAGTCCCTATTTACTATTTTTCATGGTTTCATTCTCCTTCTATGAATTTCTATTCACATTTATGGCAATAAAAATAAATACATATAATACATGAAATAATGCTAAAGTCAGTGTTAGGAGAAGATTTAAGTAGTTATGTCTCAGAGTATTCTAATAAGACATTACATCATCACAGTCATAGTTTTTAATTTAGCAGCTGTTCTGTACCTTGGCCTCAATGTGCCGCTTTAGATTAAATTATTCTATGTGAGCACAGAATGTGCTTTATTTTTAAAACAACAACTACGTGGAAACCAGTATAAAATTATATTAGCATTGTTTAATATATAAAAATAAACAAGGAATATAAATTTCAATATGAATTTTTCCAAGAATAAACATTAACTTGTGTATTAAAAAAAAAAAGTGTCAAATAGGCACAATGTTGTGCATAAAGTAGATGATACAGGTTACAGGATGATACGAGGTTTGCTTAATTCCAGATTTCTTTGTACACACAAAGCTGAAGAAAAAAAACTAAAGTTTTGTGTGAATCTATTATAACTGATAACTAGGCTAGTACTGACCTACCCACAAGTGTTTCGTTTGCTATAATAAGGCACAAACTGCAATATCATACCCTCCAACATGACCCATTTCCATACCCTCCAACTGTACCTATTTAGCAGGTACAGCACCGGTTTTTAATGGTCTGTATCGGCTAAAAGGGCTCCTGTACCGGATTCTGACCCCAGCTGTTCCCTCCCCCCTATACTTTTCCAGCCCTTCTGTATCTGATCACTAAAGTAGAACTGCAGGGACAGAATCCTACAGCTCTGTTATAGTGACAAGACCCTCTCCTGTGAGTGCTTAGGACATATGATAAGGTGTAAATGAGATTTTACACCTTATCATACATGCAAATGAGAGCAGATTAAAGCCCCGCCCATTCACAGGACAAGTCACGCCCCTAAGTGTACCGATTTTCTATTATAAAATGTTGGAGGGTATGGAAATGATAAGTCGGCAGCTACACAATTACAATACTGCATAGTTGCCGACTCTCCCAGAATGTCCGGGAGACTCCAGAAAGATCCCAGGAGAGCCTGCAAATCTCACGCAAGGGACTTGAGACTTGTGGTTTCCATGAAACCACAGCCTCAAGTCCTGCCCTCCTGCCTAGCAACACTAGTTTACTAGTGTTGCTAGGGACAGCGAGGGACTTGATGACGCAAATTGCGTCATCTAGCCCCGCTCCCATCGCTATGAAACCATTGAGAGGGGTAATTGATAAACAAGGGATGGGGCTTAATGATGTGATTTGCATAAATTGCGCTGTTAAGCCCCGCCCCCTGCAAGCATCTATGGCTTCCTTCCGTGATCTCCCGGAGGGAAGCTTTTAAAAGTCGGTAACCCTGTAATACTGCCAGCACTCTTTCACTTCTCTCCTTTTCCTCAATCATCTGCCGTGAAAGTGTTTGCAGCCATATCAATGAGACCATGTGACTAACTCCACAATGCAGGATATTAATACAACCTGTTTTGAGTCGTATATCTTTGTCTTTATGTTTTGGATAATGAGTCATCGTCATATACTAAATTTTCAGACAATTCACTACAAACGATCCCATGGTCACTTGTATACAATCAGGGCATTCATGTGCAGGCTTTTAGAATCATCCTGTATCTATCTATTCTCCTTCTGCACCGTTCCTGACCTTGTAAAGTGCTTGACTAGTTGTGTACGCAATTAGCAGATGAAAGATCGAGCAAGAGACGCATTTCAATAAAAACCGTGAAGTTCTACGCCGAGTGGAAAATTGCATTTCCCACACATCCTGATTGTTTCCTATTGTGTTACATTTTATTTAGTGAGCTCGAATCATTTTTAAAGGTTCTGTGTTTTGATTGACTCCGGCATTACCCATTAGCGGCTCCACTTACGGTAGATCATGACAAAAAAACACAGATGTAAATATGAAAACTGATTGTTCTGCACAGCTAAGCCAACACCATTATTGTGTTTATTCTAGTACATAAGGTTATCCTTTTCAATTTAAAAGGGTTGAGGTGCAAATTGCAAAGTCTTCTTTAAATTATTCTTTAAGCTATACAAAAAAAAAAAAAAAACATAATTTGTCATATTGTTTAGTTGTGGGCTACAATGAAAGGGTAAATGTATCAGTCATAATGGGATTGATTCAGAGTCAGGTTCATCATCAAGAGCACACCTGCACCAGGACAAACCAAGGTTTATGAAAAATGGAGATGTTGCCCATAGCAACCAATCAGATTCTAGCTGACATTCATCTCCACTTTTCCAAACCTGCAGCTTAGTAAATCTGGCCCAAAGATGCACTCTTAAACAGGTGGACATTTACACTGTGGTAAAACCCTGTAGAATTGCTCGGTTACAATCCCCGGTCAGAAACTCTGATTTCCGAAAAAGGTACATCCGAAAGTTCCTTTTCGGAACCCTATTTCGAATACCTCAAAGTTTAGAATTTTTTTTTCAGAATGGATGAGTATGCCGATCAGCATACTCACCCAATACATTTCACAAACGCCGCCGGCGCCGCTACCGCAGGACCTGCACCACAGGAAAGGTGAGTAACTTTGAGGGAAGGGAGGATTAGGGTCAGGCTGCAGTGTAGGGAGGTTTAGGGTCAGGCTGCGGGAGATGGTGGGTTAGGGTCAGGCTGTGGGAGATGGTAGGTTAAGGTCAGGATGCAGGGAAGGGAGGGTTAGGGTCAGGCTGTATTGAACGGAGGATTAGGGTGAGGCTGCGGAGAAGGGAGGGTTAGGGTAATGGAAGGGAAGGCTTAGGGTTAGAATTAGGGGAAGGGTTGGGGTAGTTTTTTGCCTTACCTTTTTTAGCACTGAAAGTTTGATGCTCCGGGGATGGATTGCTATGCATCGAGGCATATGCAATGGAAATTCCAGCCAGTAAATACCCAGACTTTAATGGAATCTTGGATAAAAAATTACCCAGGCAAATTTACGACTGATGGCACTGTGACTTTCTGCAAGGTTTGTGACAAGCGAATACCTTCATCAAAAAAATACCAGATCCATCAACATGTGAGTACTGCTTCCCATATAGCTGCAATGTAATTGTCTATTGTTACAAGAATTACAACTGATTATTAATGTATTCTAATCTAATAATAAATAGTATTTTGATTGTGCATATTTTGTGCATATTTCGCCCTTTTTAGTGCATATTTGCATGCATATTTTGGCATTTTGATAGTGCATATAATCCGATGTTATAACGCTATAAATATATTGTGAAAATAAACGTTAATTCTAATAATAAATAGTATTTTGATTGTGCATATTTTGTGCATATTTCGCCCTTTTTAGTGCATATTTGCATGCATATTTTGGCATTTTGATAGTGCATATAATCCGATGTCTATATATAACGCTATTAGATTACATAGCACTTTGGCTACATACTAAGGTCCCTAACACATACATACATGCACACAGTCTTCAGCAGCCAGTTAACCTACTTGCATGCTTTTGGAGTGTGGGGGGAAACTGGAGCACCCAGAGGAAATTCACACAGACATGGGGAGAACATATAAACTCTGTACTGCCCCAACTTCCCTTGTGTTTGGTCCAGTAACCCAGCCCCAGTTTCAAGATACAGTGCCACAGGCCCGAATGTGGAAGACAGACAAAAACAACAGAGCGGGCACCTAATTGTGTAGATCACGAAAGTTTTATCAAAGACATAAATTAAAGGCAGTTATACTCTCAGAAGTATTTGACATTCAGAATGGAAAGGTCAATTAACTCATATGATAATATACAGTTCAGCCAATCTTTTTACTCCTGGATCCTTGGAGCACATATAAATGTAACAATGATACAGCTGTACCGAAGGTGCAATTCTGAAAAAGTTAAATATAACACAGTAGTGGCCTTATAACGCGTTTCAACCAGTACACAGTCTTTCTCAAGGATATAAACATTATCCAGTAAATGTGTTTGGCTTGTGTACAAAAAAGGGGTTCTGTTATAAATAAATCCAAATGTTTGCCAAAGTTTGAAGGGGCTTGGTGGGAAGCAGAAAGGATGTCATTTTTTACCTGGTACTTTTTTGTGCTGCCATCACAGCATGTCCTATGTAGAAGTACAGCAAAATTTCTGTGTTACTGTCTGTCACCGACTTAATTTTGAGAGCACATTACATTTTGATAGTAGTGTCATAATCCAAGACCAAAAAAATGCAGAAGTCTGTTAAGGTTCCCAGGCGTCTACATTTTTTTTTCCTGGTGCACTATTTCTGTAGTCATCTCTACATAGAATTTTGTGCTTTGTAGTGGCACAGCAAAATTTATGTACGACTATCTGTTACCCAGTAAATTATTTGTGCAAATTATAAATTATTAGTGCAAATTGTTAGTGCTTGATAGCAGTGACTAACACAACTTGAAAATTCAGCTTGGCCTGTACATGTTACAGACACCCAGAGAAAGAGACACTTGAAAAGAGACCAGAGTGAGGTGGAGTAAAAGTTTATTACAGAAATACAGAAGTAACAGATATATGAAGTAACAAAAGAAGGTATAACTGGTAACAGTAGCAGACAAGTAAGGTATTCAGACGCATGGTAACAGTCAAACAAGGTATACAGTCACAGATGAGACAGCTGGTAAGGTAACAGACTGATGCAGGCAGGCAAAACATTGGTAATGGTAACAGATAGGCAAAATCAGTAGGGTCAGTATAAGTTTAAATAAACAAATGGGCAGACTAGGTGGGCCATGTGGCTCTTATCTGCCGTCACTTTCTATGTTTCTATGTAAGATGCTTGTAAAGATAACAGACTGGTACAGACAGACAAGATAATGGTAAGGTAACAGACAGCGATGATGGCAGACTAAAACAGTGAGGTCCGCACAGGAGAGTAAGGCCAGTCCAAAGTTCCAGCAAGACAAAAGATCCACCAGGCTTGTCGCAACATCCAAGGTGTAACTTCAATAATCCAGCACTGAATGCTGAATTTTTAGGATATAAATAGCCAGGTATCAGGTGCAGACCCTAATGGATGATGACAGATACTTGATACCAAAAACCAAGGCTTAAAGACTGAGGCGCCTCTGGTGGAAACTAGAATTTCAGGGCGATCCAGGAACACTGGCGACCTCTGATGGAAAGGGCCGGAATCACAATTTCTGTACCACAGACATAAAAAATTTATTTGGCCTGTTGCAGTCTTTGGACCCAACCTTAACTATTCCTCATGTATGTCTGTACGTGCGGAAAACACGATAGTGCGTAAGAGTTTAGCCAACATGCATATGATATACGCCATGAGTATCAGTGGGCCACTGAAGTCCAATACAGAATTCCTTTGTACTACACATGTGCAGTACATACTGATAGGCTATTTGCATATGTGTTGTATGGAAATAGCCTATCATTACTAATTCTGGATCAGGGCCCATATTTTCAACTGAACACATCTTAGACAATTCCACAATGCCATTGTGCAGCTATCTGCCAACCACACGAAGTAAGAGCTAAGTATTACATTCTACATTGTAAGTTTTACACTTTTGTTATAACTGCTTGACTCTTCTGTCTTGCAGTGACTTGTCAATTAACGCTTCTATCATTATCTATCAGCAGAATTAACTGTTCTCATCTGGGCAATTTAAAAATCCTGATAAAACTATTTGACTGCACAAGAAATTAACAACTCTCATTTTGTTAGTCACTAACTCTACATCTACTGACTGCAATTAGGCACAAGACATCTGGAAAAATATCTGTATCTTTCAATGCATTATACAGCAGAGAAGAAATAGAGTTTTCTGTAAAAAGAATTTTATTTTTTATATTTCTGTGATGTGGAATGTTAATTCATATGTATCATAAATAGTGTATAATTTGCATATTCAGAGCGCTTTTCTCTCTAGCGTTTGATTAATTTCTTAAAAAGGAGTCATTCCTATAAAAGCAGCTGGAATTTGGATATTATGATTATTGTGAAATTGTACTTTATTCCAGTGCCAAAATCCTCCTGTCCCCTAGAGGTCATCATTTTTGTTGTGGATTTAGGTAGATATTTATAAGTGTTTCACCCTCATCTACCATAGTCCATAGTCGCAAAAGAATATCTTTATTTTTGGGGTTTATCAAATGAATTAGTATACCTCTGTGCTCAACCATCTGAGCTGACATTGCTTTGCCATACAATATGCGATGGGCGTTATCGTACCATAGTCATTACCTAATCTTTTATACATCTATGAAATCATAGAAAATTGACTGGGTAGCGCTGTGGTCATGAGTTCAATTTCCAGACAAGGCGTTATCTGTATGGCGTTTGTATGTTCTCCCTGTGTCTGCTTGTGTCCCATGGAAGCTGTGGTTTCCCTCCACACTACAAAAACATGCTAGTAAGTTATTTCAGTGGTGTCAGAACATTTTTAAATTGGGTTAAGGTGAAAACTCTATTAATGTTGGCACTTTACCTTCAATGCTTACCCTTCCCCCAACTCTGAGTAATATACAGTATACAATATACAATATACAGTATATAGCTATTTTAAAAAGTAAAAATAAGTTTAATTTACTATAATTATAATGTTCACTTACCTTTTGAAGTAATTATCTATGTTCTCAGTGTTCCTCTATGGTACACTGCCTGTCATCTGAATCTCTACTAAATATGATTCTTACACAGGGTTGCCGACTCCCGCATATTCCGGGAGACTCCTGAAATTTGGGCAGTTCTCCCGGTATCCCGGGAGAGCTGGCAAAGCTCCCGCAAGCCCCACTAGCCACCAATTACTCCTGTAATCCCTAGCATTATTAGATTGATGTCATCAAGCCCCATCCATCCCCTAAAACGCTAGACAGTACAGGTGTGATTTACAGGGGTGGGGCTTAATGATGCAATTTGCATAAAGCTTGTCATTAAGCCACGCCCACTTGCAGAAATATATGGCTTCCCTCTAGGTTCTCCCTAAGGGAAGCTGTAGAAAGTCAGCAACCTTGTAATTACATGGCCTTAGGTTAAGTCATCAGCATATTCTATAACAACAGCTTCAGCCTGTTAGAAAGGAGAAGAAGAAGGGGGCACACAGGCATTTGACAACAAAATTCTGCAGGTCTTTTACTGAAATACCAGCATAACAATCTTAGATATTTACAGGGTGTCCCCTGCACTCCTCTTGATGCAGCACCCTTTAAAATGGGGGGGACTATTTGCCCCCCACCCCACCGATTCTGACACATATGATATGTATAAAAAAATGTGCTGTATATTTTTACCTACTAGTTTTGTATTTGACTTTGCCCAGTTGTTTATATAAAACAATACTGACCCTAGACCCTATTTTACCCTCAATTTAGTTTGAGATTTAGGATATCCTTATATTTAATCCAAGTATGTTTAAACTGTTCTACTGTGTTAGCCTCAACCATCTTTTTCTGCACATTTCCTCTGAATCTACCACCCTTCAGTTCTATTACACCTCTTCCTTTGAAAAATGCCCCCTCTTTTAGCTGGTTACAGCCCTTGATGTATTTGAAAGCTGCTATCATGTCCTCTCTCTCCCTTCTCTGCCCCAAGCTATACATGTTTAGTTCCTCTAGCCTTTCTTGGTATGTTTTGTGACACAGGCCATGGACCATTTTAGTTGCTCTTCTTTGCACAGTCTCTAATGTATTTATGTCTTTCTGGAGATAATGCCTCCAGAACTGAACACAGTATTCTAGGTGAGGTCACACCAACGATCTATAAAGGGGCATCACTACTTCTCTCCTTCTTCTACTAATATAGAAACACAGAAATGTATCATATTCATGCTTGAGCGTTGGTCTTTTCTCTCTAGATTGACCAAAGCCAACTGTTGATTTATAGCTATGAACAAATGTTTTGTAATATGTTTGCATTAGATTTTTTTCTGTATTATTTTCCCTGCTTAAAAATAAGACTTTATTATAATTTACACTATGCTTTATTGGCATGAATGATTACTTTTCTATGTTGTATTAAATCATACAAAGATTTTTAGTTATTGTAATTAAGCTTTCACTGTTTTGCTCACTCATTACAACACACTCATTATAATCTACAGTATCAGCATACGCACTGAAATAACAAATAGCATTTTAACCAGAAATTAGCATCTTGGCTGTTTATCATTTTTAATGAATTATTCACAAAGCAATCATGAGAAATTATTGTGCACGGAGAAAGTGTGATGTTTATATTAGTAGAAAGAAAACAGATTCCAAACAACATTGGTTGCAAAGTATTTGCCATGAGGGTTTTTATAAAACAGAGAGAACTTTCTAATTAATGTAATATAAAACTAAAAAGGGTAAACTCATTTTGTAGAAAATATAATCATTTTGTAACAGTGCACCCATTCCAGTTTGTAGATTAAACAAGATGGTTTCTTAGCACTTCATTATTTAGAAAACTTGTCATTTTAAAATAGTAAATATTAAATGTAAATATTGTAAATATAGTAAATATTGTAAATGTTGTAATGAGATTAGAAATTAAAGCTAATTATACGCATAAGAGTATTTAATCAGATGTATTCAAAATTCCAGAAATACTTAAACTAAACAAAACAGTAGGTTTCAGGTGACGGATCTACTATATTGTGATGTGATTTTTTTTTTGTACCGAAAAAATCTAATCATCTGGGAATCAGTAGCAAAGGGA
>WWET01007960.1:2812-13863 GCA_011038615.1 Limnodynastes dumerilii | reverse complement strand
CCCCCCCCCCCCCCCTGCTGTGCACTCAGGCCAAAAGATGTTTTGGTCACTTCAACATTAAAAGGCATTATTAACATGGGACTTCCTATAGGTAACCATTTTCTCTTAATGCCCTAAATATCAATACAATTCCCAACACAAAAATATGTATATTTGTAATTATATACTTTAGCACGCTGTGCAGTTCAACACTCCGAAAATAACATTTTCAAAATACACACAGCTAATTGTTGGATGTCTATTTTGAAAATGTAACTAATTAGAAAGTTTTTATAATGAATCGGTGTGTATTCTGAATCAATTTTTTCGGAAATTTACCCATTCATTACCTTTCCGACATCCGGACCTGTGAAAACACCTGCCACAGCACCCAACTCAGGTTAGTCGACTTAAGCTGCAGGGAGGGGATCCAGTATAGAAGGGGAGTCTTAGGTTTAGGACAGAAACAATCACTTGTGGTACAACATGGCAAATGGGGTGTTGAGAAAATCCCTATCTTAAAAGGGATATTCTTATCAGCAAAACAAACCCCTCATTGCTCCACTGATTTAAAAAAAATTGCCACAATAAATTATATTGATGTGGTCCGGTCACACTTATACCTTCTGATCACTTAAAATGGGAGCAGATTGGAAGTCTAGATTGGGTAACATGCATAGGACACACCTGTACTATAATATTAACATACCTCCCCCAAACACTAGAACTTGCACTACCCTGCTGTTGCAAAGCTTAGGAATGTGAAACAGTATTGACATCTGGATCCAGATTCATACTGAAATCACATTGCGTGCAGAACTGCAAAAAACAAAAACAAAACCTCTTTTCGGAAGTATGATCCAATAATGAAACCCTTTCCTGGCACCTGGCAGTAGCCCAGAGTAATCTCATTATCCCCTCGTGTTGTTACCCTAGCAATATGGATTTTGCAATAAAAACGTGAAGGCACATCACAAGAGATCTATATATAAAAATATTTAAATACACATTTTCTCTCTCTTTCACAATTGAACACAATGGTTTTATATACACAATAGCTAAAAAACTAAACTTTTTTCTGTATTGTAATCTTATTACACTGAGCAGTCACAGCTGAAAATGGATGACTACACAAAAATAAATATATCACACTGGGCAGAAAAAAGTAGTATCTTGCTGTTTGGAATAACGTTATCTAGCAAAGTTTGTAAAAGATCTGTAGCTTTATAGAACAAAACAGGTACTAGAGAATAGAGCACTGAAATCTGTATAACAGTAAAAACAACGCACTTGTTTTATTGATAAGTGCAAATACATTACGCAAAGCACATACATAAATAACAGTGGTAGTTAGAGGATATCCAGTGGTGTAATACACGGGTGTGGGTCCCCTGAAAGAACGGCCCTATTTCGATGAGGCATAGCAATCGATCCACAGAGCACCGAACTTTTGGTGCACTAAAAGGTAAGGCAAAAGACTACCCCGACCCTTCCCCTAATTCTAACCCTAACCCTCCTCTCCATTACTCTAACCCTTCCCCACAGCCTGACCCTAACCCTCTCTTCCCTGCAGCCTGACCCTAACCCACCATCTCCCGCAGCCTAACCCTAACCATTCCTCCCCTGCAACCTGACCATAGCCCTCCCTTTCCCGCAGCCTGACCCTAACCCTGGAGCGGTTACTCACCTTTTCCATGGTCCGGGTTCTGCAATAGCGGCGACGGTGGCACTTCCAAGACGGAATGAGTGCATATGCCGATCGGCATACTTGCCCATTCTGAAAAAACAATTCTAAACTAAAGGGGTATTCAAATAGGGACATCCAAAAGGGAACTTTTGGATGTCCCTATTTCGGAAATCAGAATTTCTTAGCGGGACCTGCAATCGGTAATAAACACAAATCTGTAATGCAAAAATTTCATATGTATACAATGCAATGCAAGTGTTCAATTCTTACACTATTTAGTGAGTCAAACACCTAGTTGTTTCCTAGCAAGTCCAGTCATATATTAGTCCTAAGCTGGAAATGGCTACGTTGTAAAATTTAAATTTAAAAGTTTTTATTCCATTTAGATAGAGTGCACGAGCCAGTTATTAGTAGTATCCAAACCCTTGCTCACACCTTGCAATGATTACTGAAAGTTCAGAGGGCTTCTTTAATAGTGGTATAATCGCTTTCCCAATCCTAAAGGGAAAAAAGCAGGGTTTGCAATACCTGTTGGTAAATTAACCTGGGGTGGCTGGGTTAACTTCTGGAGCGGGGGGAACTGGCAGTCCTCAGCCACTGTGTGTGCTGGGTCTGTAGCTGCTCCAAAATTGATAGCTGTGTGTCCTAGATACTGCTGCTGCTGTCCTCGGTCTGTGGTTGCTGGGCGCATGCCTGTACACAGGGCAGCAGGAGGGAGAAGGTGTGCGCGCTTAGCAACCACAGGCTGAGAACTGCAGCAGCAGTGTCTGGTGTTATAAGACTGACACACCAAAACACAGAGTTTAACTACTGTGTGGTGTTCACCAGAGAACCTGGCGGTGGGGATTGACTTGGCTGCACCCAAGTAGCAGGTCGCAGCCCTCAGTGGACAATTCCAAGCTAGGTTGAGAGACAAGGTGGCCAGATGATGGTGACAGACACCCTCCCCAACAGACTAGGATATAGGCCAGAAACACAAAGAAGTACAGCTGTAGTACTAATAGTTCAGAAATACTCAGGCAGGCTAGGTTGTAGCTAAGTGTAAAAGGTGAATACAGCTGAGGTGAGACTACACAGGAGTGACCAGACAAGCTGGTATGCAGGTAAGTACAATAGGTGAGTACAGCTGAGATGAGATTGCACAGGAGTGACTAGACAGGCTGGCATGCAGATGAGTACAGCAAGGCAGGTACAGTTTGAATGAGCACAGACAGACTGTCATATACAGAATGATGCAGCAGGAAAGCAAAGTACACAGAGCAACAAAAGTACTAACAGGCAGACTGGATAAACTGACAGGTGGTGGTAATCAGAATAATGCAGATTGCAGCATAAAGCACAGCAAAACACACGAGAGCAGGGATAACAGACAGACAGGCCAAACAAACAAACAAACAAACAGGGGTACTTACTCAGCTCACACATGCAGGAGACATAGCCATAGGGAACAATAAATAAGATGGAAAGGATACACTCAGAATCACAAGATAAGAACTAAACTCAAAACAGAATCACTGAGAAGAACACTAGAAGCTATGACCAGCAAAGAGACTATCAGCTGACATCTATTTGAGGGGAAAGCCACATCCCCATTGGCTGCTGAATACACACAGTCAAATCATCAGCTAGGGCATCCCATCTGCAAGGTAATCAGCCAGGATCCCTAGCTAGAAGGCATGTTGCAGAGGAAACAAGGGCCTAAATACCCTGCCACAGAACAATGGAAACATTATACGCTGAGGCCATACTGCAGAGTGTAACATCTGTGAAGCATGGCGGTTAGCTTTGGAGGAGCTACAGACCCAACATCTATTATATATATATGTATAGGACACATATAGAAGGGGGGGGGGGTTGCAGATGACCACAAACTCCCACATGGGGACTCTTATGAATGCACACAATATAAATATATATGAGAGACAGTTTTGTACAAGATGTATTAAGATCTTTAAATGATGTCAGAGATCGGTATATGATTTTTTAAGATCCTTATATGATATCTGTAAATTATGTAAAAAGATCTTAAAATAATGTTTGAGACAGCACTCGAAGTGGAAATTTAGAAGTGGGGGTACGGAAATGTTAGCACCAGATATGTCTTGAGTTTGGCAAGGTAAACAGGTCAACAATGAGTATTCACAAAGGTTCTTGTGGTACTAGCAGATCTCTCAGCACTGGCAGAGGTCTATACCTCAATGCCAGCCTCCCTTAGAACCTTAGAACCTCCAATCATCTACACTTCATCTCTTAGGCATTGGCAGAAGACTCGCCACACAATGCCTCAATAGATAAACAATGCCTCAGTTACTAACACATAATAAACAAAGCCTCCAGTACTGCCCACATAATAAACAATGCCTCCGTTACTGCCCACATAATATACAATGCCTCCTTTACTGGCCCATAATATACAATGCCTCTGTTACTAGCCCAATAGATAAATATGCCCAAGTACATGGCCCCTTAATGAAATATGGTCAAGTACATGCCCCCTTAATGAAATACGCCCAAGTACAGGCCCCCTTAATGAAATATGCCCAAGTACATGCCCACATTACTTTGAAAATTTAACATAAAGAACACATCTTAGAGAATTACTTACAGTTCTGAAGTCCTCAATCTTGCCAGGTCTTCGGCTCTGCCTCTTCTCCTCGCAGGTCCTGACGAGGCACTCCTTCTTCGTCGCGGTCCACCGGCTAATGACTAATGCCAGTGCTGGGGACCTTACATAGCTTAGTAAATCCGGGATGGCTATCTCTGACACTGATTATGTCGATTTTGAAAAAATCTAAAGTCGCGGGACTTTGCCTTTAGTGAATACGGCAATTGTATAATCGCCGGCAAAGTCCCGGGAGTTTTGGCGCTTTTAGCAAAATTGACCTTAGTAAATATACCCCTAAGGGAGGGAGATTCTGCTATAAAGAGACTGCACATCCTGTCCACTAGCCTTTAAGTAACCTCTTTTTAGCCCACCCCAACCCCTTTAACCCACCATCCCTTTACCTAACAATACTACTCAAAACAACTAAACAACATAACTATTAACCCTGTCCTTCTGATGTCTGGTGCAGCCCCTGCCCGCCGTTTATGTTCCTACAGCCCTATGAGGGTCTTGGTTCTTTAATTAGTAACAATACACATGGTATTGAAGGGAAAGTATGCCTTTTTGTAGATGACACAAATATGTAACAGGGTAGACAACAGGAGGAGTAAACATAATGATTGATAATACATTTTAGGAATATTCAAGAGTGTGCAACTACATTAGAAACTACTATGGGAAGAAATAGAACTAAAAGTCACTATTTCATGTGACTTAAATGTAGCCAAGCACAGTAACAAGAGAAAAGCAAGTCAGATGCTTAGTTGCATGGGGAGAGGAATTAGTAGCAGAAATAGAGAAGTAGTAATGTCACTTTATAGGTCATTGGTTGAGCCTTATCTTCAAAAGGACATACATACATTAGAAACTGTCCAAAGAAGGGGAACTAAAATGGTGCATGGCATGTGTCACAAAACAAACAAAAATGGACTAAAGGAAATATAAATGGTATAGCTTGGAGCAGAGAAGCCACATGGGGCAATATGATAGCAGCTTTTAGTTCTATCAAGGGGTTTAACCAGGTACATCAGGATGAATTTTTCAAAGGGAAAGCTATATTTGAACGGAAGGGCATGCATATAAACTGGAGGGTGGTAGAATTAGAGGAAGTGTGCAGTAAAATTACTTCACTGAAAGGGTACTGTAGTTGACAAGTAGAATAACATCCCATCTGAGGTGAAAGAGGAACAAAGCAGAACAATTAAACAAGCTTGGTATAAATATAACAATATTCTAAATTTTAAACTGAATCTAGGGTTAAATAGGGTAATATGGTCTTAAAAAAAAGTGGTTGTTATCTGTCATTATATGCTATGTAGCTTTAGTTCTCTGTGTTGTTTACTTTCTTAATGACAAATCAACTAGCTGCAGCTATTGTTTGGCTACATGGGAAAGTGCAGCTGTTTATCCCTGGATACGGGAACTCAAATACTGGTCTTGCAGCACATAACGGTGATGGTCCAGATTCACACCTAAGAAGCAGTCACTTCTTACGTGCGTATCTTTAGTAAAGGAGCTACTACGCAGGCGTAGTAAGTCCTTTATGCAATCTACGTACCAGTTTGGTACACAGATTGCCTCTGTGCGGTCTTTTAAGTCCTCATGGAATATTTTAGGCAGAAGGAGGCAGCGTAATGACGTCTCGGGTGTGATTAGAAGTGGGTAGAAGTGGGAGGGGGGAGGGATGTAGATTAGCCGGGTAGGGCAGAGGGAGGCGGGGAGAGGCAATGCACAAATTGTTATGGTAGCCCTATGGCACTCATAAGTGCCATAAGGTACCTATAAAGGGGGGCGGCATAGGGGCAGGACGGGTGAGTTAGGTGCGGGTCTGTCCGCACCTAACTCACACCGGATCTGTGAACGCGGTCCGATGAGTTTAAACATTGTGTATTTTATAGTTTAAAAATAAGAGAGGAAAGTTACTCCTTGGCAAAACTATGTTGATTTCAGGGGATTCAAATTTAATCTGTTGCAATAGTTGAAGTGGGATGTTTCTCAGCCCAAGTCTAAATAACAGTGTAAAAGTAAAGCTGGTCACTATCTGTGTGCAGTAAGTAAAAGCAATGTATTCTCCCTGCATGCAAAGAATAAAATTCATTTGACTCCCCCTGAAATCATTGGTTTTACCCAGTTGTCATTTTTGTCTCTTATTTTCACACTCTGAATATGGTCCAACGTTCTTCCAAAAAACTATGGGTCTGATTTAGTGTTGTACGTAACAGCAAAAAAGCAGTAGGCGCGCACCTTGGACCTATGAAATACCACGTTGAACAAAAGGAGAGCAAATTTAAAATTGTGAATAGAATGAAACGAGAGGAGACGTTTTGTAACTCAATTCTTAATAAGACTTTCTAAGGCTGCTTGGTATTTGTGCACAATAAGCAAAAGGAGTCAGTATTTTGCGCCCCTCACTATGCAACATGGTTTGTCTCTGTACAGGTTTGTAACTCTTGGTGCTGTTACTTCTAACTCTGGATACATTCTTTTTATATATTATGGACCAGAACCTAACCTCCGTACGTTTACCGCACAGAGTTCAGACGCAGGCTCCCTCTCTAGTTTAAGTGACTTTTGCTGATTTAAGTCACATTTACGGATTACAGGTCCGTACGACCGCTGATCGGCGTATAAGCCTATAATTCTACCACTACTGTAAAATTTAAACGTTCCCCTCTGCCCACCTTATGGAGTTTAGGCAAGCGGAGGGCAGGCGGAGGGAATGCACCACCCTGTCAGACAAACTTATTATGTAGATCTGTCATGGAACATCTGCCATGCACATTGCCAGTCTGACAGCCGAATTACTCATCTTGCATATGAAATTCAGCTATCCTTTCGGCTATTAAGTGCGGCTCTGGTACTATATTATTAAACAAAATGGAGTAAGAGGACCTGATAAGCGCTGATTGTACCTGTGAAGTACTTGAATAATAAACCCAATTGCTTGCACTGCTATTACTACAATTGGGTTTATTATTCAAGTACATCACAGGTACAATTAGCGCTTATCAGGTCCCCTTACTCCATTTTATTCACATTTTTAGAGGTGTAGACCCTCTGGGAGCCTAGATTTGCAGCAGATTTCAAGCGCAGCCTCTCCCCAAATTTCTTATATATTATTAAACACTCAGTAGTTCAGATAAATTGCTACAGGATGCTACACCGTATCATACATAAAAATGTACTGGTGTTCAATAGCACCACATTCCCGCTGCTGGAGAGTGTTGTAATGCTACCCTCCACAGACCAGCTAAACATTTGTTTTTTTTTATTCCCCCCATATATACGGACATGTGAACATATTTGACTATGACGTTAGAGAGAAATCAATTACTTAAAGGAGAGTTTGGGAATATGTAAAAGGCTAAAATGTATTAAGAAGACAGTGAAAATGGTATTCAGTGTCAGTGTGGAGCACAGGGGGAAAGGGAAATGGTTGGGTATAGTGGGCCTGATCCAGAGCTACGAAATTTTCGCACGACGGGCGAATGCGAACGTTCGCTCGTGCGTATCAACATACACGCCCCTAACACTCCCATAGTAAAGTCCCTGCTTACGGCGGCTATACCCTACACTGGGTACGACCGTCGGCCGTACGAATTTTCGCACAAAATACGCAAAGCGTACGGCCTTAGCACGCCCATACTGTACAATTTAAATGGCTATCCCCGCCTCCCTGTTGTAAAACGAGCGCCCAGCCGACCGTCATACTGAACGCACGCCCCTCGAGCGAAAAATTCGCACACCATACGAACGCTATACGCTCATGTCGTCCAGCCGACAGGAAGCTGTCATACTGGGCATGTGCAGTGCGAATTTTCGTACGAAAATACGCAAAAAACGGGTGTACGCTCGCCCGTCGGACAGCAATTTCGTAGCTCTGGATCAGGCCCAGTGTCACTAAGAACTGAAATCTACTTGTATCTCTGATGTGAAATAGTGTTTTACCTGTGCATTCATAGGATGCAAAGAATGTAGTTAAAAAGAACCTTGATAGCTCTCAAAAGGGCCTTCACAATGACCATAAAGCTATACATGCTGTGAGTTACAGATTATAACACATACTCATCTGTTTTGTTATTCTAGAATAAGCCTGTTGTTCACAGATAACAGTGAATTATTTTTTGCTTTTATGTCACTGCTACTTATTTCCATGACTACAGAAAGTCATTCTGCAATTTACTAAACAGAGTATCTATTTCTTTTATTTTAGTTAATTTCATAAATATATACTATATTCAGAAATAATGATGTCATTAAAACCTGGAAAAATACCCAGAGCCAAATAGAATAATTGTCAGATGTTGTGACATTTTTCAACTACATATAATATCCTGGAAAGCTGTGTTGAATTAAGCAGTGGAATCAGACGGATACAGTGCACAGACTATAAAGTAGGGCATACTCTGTAAACCTCCTATGGAAAATTCAATTCTTGTGCATTTCAGTTTGTATCAAATTATTGGTATTCCTTTCACGTGTCAACTGTACTGATCAACAATCTTGGTGTTTCGCGTAAGCTGATCGATTTTACACACAATACAGTCAACCTAATGATATTTATTAAAACGATTCAGAGAACAACCCATATGTTGTGTATATGCTAGACATTACTACTACTAATACTTTCTTACAATTTTTAAATGAATAAGTAGTAATGATCAGAAGAAATGTATAGATACACCCTACACTGGACCAGGTATCCGCAATCCCAAGGTTGTAATATCTACACATCTAAAATCATTCCCTGGCCACTCCACTCACATCGATAAGCTTCCTAAACCATGAGCCGGATTCCGAATTAAGGCCAAACCATTATATTCACGGTGCGAGAGGCTAACGTTCGGAGTCTGCACTTGGTTCTGGATCTTGTCCCATATCCTAAATTAATTTTTCTAACTCATGTGAATATTAAATGGCGGCCATTCTGAATTCTGGATTAGTACAGCACATGAATGTCTGTTGCAGGGTTACAGGATGTGATGTTATGTATAGTAGGCAGGTCATTTTCTGCCAACTGGTTATTGTGTCAATTACGTGATGCTGATGAGTATTATTCTCTTGTCATCATTCTCCTTACTGCACATGCACTTCTGCAGGTGGTGGCTTGCACATACTGTACATTTTAATACCAAATTGCTCCCACCTGCAAACACAACCCGCCCCTCCTTTAAAGTATCACAGGTCTTATGTCCGGAGAAGAAAGAATGCATTCTGATTCAATTGCATGATGTTACCAGTTTTCATTCAATAACACTGGTCAACAAAACCTTTATTACATTTTGTCACAAGAGTTAATATTAGTGCATTCTATTGTGTTTTATGTGCAGAATTCAAACATTGTTTTAAAATGACTCTATCATGTAAAGATGTAAAGTGAGTCCCAATTCAGACTCGCAATATTACATTTATTAACAATACAGGCACAGTAAATTAGTAACACATTGAAAATGTGGATGCATGGAATTTTCTTCTGAATTTGCCTCAGGAGCATCCCTTTTAAGTGTCCAACAGTAGTCAGACAACATACTTTCCCTAATACCAAATTTTCATTATAAGTATGTCCTGGTAGAACTGTTTGCTATGTTCATTACCGGTTGCATTCCCCGCATAGAATGAGGGATTTCCGAATACCCCTCCATTTTAGAATTTTTATTTCCCAAAATGGGTAAGTATGCTGATCGGCATACTCACCTATTCCTTTTCGTAAACACCTCCACTGCCACTACCGCAGGACCCGTGCCTCGGGAAAGGTGAGTAACCTGTCCAGGGTTAGGGTCAGGCTGCAGGGAAGGGAATGCTAGGGTCAGGCTGCGGGAGAGTGAGGGTTAGGGTCAAGCTGTGGGAGATGGAGGATTATGGTCAGGCTGCAGGGAAGGGAGAATTAGGGTCAGGCTGTGGGAGATGGTGGGCTAGGGTCAGACTGCAGGGAAGAGAGGGTTAGGGATAGGCTTTGGGGAAGGAAAGGTTAGGGTTAGGGTAATGGAAGGGGAGGGTTAGAATTAGGGGAAGGGTTGGGGTAGTTTTCTGGCTTACCTTTCGGAGCACCGTGTTTGGTGCTCCATGGATTGATTGCTATGCCTCATTGAGGCATAAGCAATCAAAATTCCAGCCATTTTGAAAATGGCTGGGAGGAAACGGCCCTATCAAAATAGGGCCGTTCTTTCCAGGGACCCACGCTCGTTCATTACAGACTGTCCCAAGATTGGCAGGGAAGTAATTCAGGTGAGGGTCAAAGAAATGGACTTGCAGACAGGGCTGTCTTTTCTTATGGGCATGATGGGTGGTTGCACAGGGTCCCACAGTCTTTAGGTGCCCTTGGGCTCTGTTGCCCGAAGTCACCGGCCTCAACAGTCAAAGCATTTTTGGAGTAACCGTCTGTGCTACACAGCACTGTCAAAACAAAGTAGCTGACTGCCAGCTTGTTGATAAAACTGTGCAGTCACAAAGTCTTAGCATATCACGCAGATGCCCTGATTTTTTTGCAAGGGATAGTAGGCTCCTCTTAGATCCATGGTACTCTGCCCTAGCCTTTACATGCAAGAAAAAGGACAGACAATTCAACAGGGCACAAAAATAAGAGAGAAATATACTAAACAGCAATATATAAAAAAAATTCCTAAAAACCTGGTGAAAAATAGAAATGGTAAAAAAAAAGTATCTATCTATCTATCTATCTATCTATATATCTATCTATCTATCTATCTATCTATCTATCTATCTATCTATCTATCTATCTATCTATCTATCTATCTATCTATCTATCTATCTATCTATATA
>WWET01007959.1:4165-32304 GCA_011038615.1 Limnodynastes dumerilii | reverse complement strand
TTTATATTGTGTATGTTGTGTGTGTACTATATATATGTGTGTGGTGTATATAATATATATATATATATATATATATATATATGTGTGTGTGTGTGTATATTGTGTTTTTGTGTGTGTGTGTATATAGTGTGTGCGTGTGTGTGTGTGAATATATGTACAGTAATTATGGTTCAGTGATTTAAGGGCCACAGTGTCTCTGTCTGATATATCTGTGTGTCCAGTGCTTTTCTGTGTTAGGGCCACATGGGTGGTTAGAGTTCTGTAAAGGGCCACACATTGAATTGATCACATGGTATGGCTGTGTCAGTGGCCAGTGCAGTAAAGTGTGATTGCTGAAAAGCTGCATATAAATGATGGCTGACAGGCTGTGGGAGTTGTGTTCTGTGATCAGGACCATGGAGAGCGGGGTCCTTACACAGGCAGGTTAGATGGGACTTCTGCAGAGCTGCAGGCACCCAGGCCAGGCAGCCATTTTGTGGTTGGCGCTGTGTGACTGATAATTCAGAGGCCGGGGGACAGGGGTATGCAGGAGTTGGGGGCCCCCGTTACGCACATGGCTTCTCTGGATGTATGATGATTTATTCTTCTATTTCTCCTCTTTCTCGTCTGTTATAAGCTCAATTCGATCGTATCTGGGAGGTGAAGGAAATGAGCTTTAAAATGACTTTAAACTGGGAAAAAAAATCTCGACAACCGGTCACATGACACGTGGTGTGAGCTGAGACGTTTTGGCGCACTCCTCTGAGCTCTGGCTTAATTGTCTCCTCTCTGCTGAGGTCTGGATGTAGTGTTTATGTAGCAGATTAATGAATTGGCAGCCATTTTTGGAGAGATTTTGAAAAGGAGGATACATTTTTATTTTTGCTTTCCCTTTTCAAAGGATAAAAAAAACAAATCTTTAATGTGAGATACTGCAAGTCAGCTGATATGTGGCTTTGTGGGGTCCTTGTGTCGAATTTCTGCTCAGCATTCGTAAATCTGTGGCTAGAGGGTGCGGACCGTCAATGTGTGCCTTAAACTCAGAGGGGCACGAGTTCTGTGCGACAGGCACGCGTTAACCCTTAGCTGTCCATGTTATAGTTAATATATGGGACCTAGGCTGTAATGTGAATGATTACTGCGACTTACACATTAGAAATCCATGACAGGAGTGACGCCTATAGCGTGTCTGAAACACGGTCATAGCGAATACGTCTCACCCCGACGCTGACTACTCTGCTGTCCCCCACAGTGACTGGAGGTTGTAGAAAATACAATACATACATAAATACACACACACTCACACACACACTCACACACACACTCACATACATACACTAACACACACTCACACATACACCTACTTATACATACACTCACACTCACATACACACTCAAACACACACACACACTCACACACACACTCACACACACACACTCACACATACACACACACACACACACTCATACACACTCATACACACACACTCATACACACTCACACATACATACTCACACACTCACACACACACACTCACTCACACACTCTCACACACATACACACACCACACACACACACTCATACATACACACTCACACACACACTCATACATACACACTCATTCACTCACATACACACTCACACACACACACACACACACACTCATACACACCCCCACACACACACCCGCTCACACTCGCATGGACGGGTATGAATATCTCTGGCTCGGTGACTGCTCCTGTCCTTCGTCTTAGACCTTGAGAGTTGTCAGATAAGAGTGTAGGTGACCTAACCCCACATCTCCAACACTGCAGATCATCACATCTCCCTCTGACACATACATAGTGACATACCCTGAAGATTATTACATGACTGACCCCCCCCTAGAGATCTGCAGAACATCGCTTCCATCTTCCCCCTGACACATACATAGTGATATACCCTGCAGAGTATTACATGACTGACCTCTAGAGATCTGCAGAACATCGCTCTGTCCCATCTCCCTCTGACATACATAGTGATATATCCTGCAGATTATTACATGACTGACCTCTCTAGAGATCTGCAGAACATCGCTCTGTCCCATCTCCCTCTGACACATACATAGTAATCTCTACACATCTGCAGAGCATTGTTCCTATGGTATACAGATTGAATCTATGAATATAGATTCTGCAGCATATCCATTTCTGAGCTGTCTGCAGAGCGTTGCTCTTTTTTGCACATCCTGATAAACCTACACGGATATATTGCATATAATGGATCTTCTAGAGCCTCGGCAATGCCCGGTGTGTGCAGATGGGCGGCTGAGGAGTCTGTTCCTGCACTCGGTGCTTTAGATTGTTAATGAAGCTGAGAATCGACTGTTACGGCAGTTTCCATAGCAACAGACCCACAGCCGACTGTCTCTCTCACTCAGATTAGCTGCACGAGGCCTCCATAGCCATTAGCATCTATCTATTTACTATCCGAACCCTGATTATTGCACCTTGTCTGTTATTATAGTGTAAAATAAAAGGCACGGATTGTATCCTAATCGTCCTATTTCATGTCTCTGCCTTTACCAAATATCAAAACAAACCATTGAGCATCACCGCCTCGACCGGGCATTAACCAGAGAGTTTTACATGACAATAATGACGCTAATATGGTGTCCATCAGTATTGATCGTGTGAGATGTATTGTATCTCAATGGCTCCCCACTGACTGGTGCGTGCACACAGGTGGGGTCTGCAGACGGGGAAAATCTCCCTTTAATGGGGCGATCGCTGCATCTATGGTAAACAGCAGTAATGAAGGGAATGAATACGGCAATTTGGTGTTTTTCTTATTTTAGTTGTAATGGGATTATAATCTGCGCAGTGTCTATAGAGTACGATAACGCAGCATTATTTAGGGGGGGTCCTTTCCGTACCGTGTATTCTGCGCAATTCCCCCCCAACCTGAGAATTGGGACAGCCGCTTGTTATGAACGTTAATGGGTCTGTTTATTAATCGTGTGTTTTACAAGGGATCTGGCGTTGCTATGTGTACCGTAATAACGTAATAAAGAGGGGCGGAGCTGAGGTGATAAGTGGGCGTTCCCTCTTAGGTGACAGTATGGGCGTTCCCTCTTACGTGTACCCATTCGGACCTCTGTACTTCAGGGACAGGAATGATGACATCTCCGGTGTGTCTCAGGACATTGGGAGCACCACAGTCAGTGAGATAGCTGATAACAGATTTTCTGTCACTGATGATAATATATTGAGATATTGGCCCAATATCTATCCGGACAAATAAAATCCATTTCTTCTCTAATGGAGGAACAATCTGCTATGAATGTGCAGAAATAGTCAGTGATCTTATGATAAATCTGGAAATCGGATAGTGAATCAGTTGCTTTTCTAATGAATGTCTGATTTGTTGGCAAGGTCATTGGAATTTCCACAGCAGCACAGTGTATTTCAGTGACTGCAATAAAACGTGGAGGGGGGGATGGGTACATGACTGAATAATATTCTTCCTCTTTCAAGGGAACATAGAAAATAACCAGCAAGAATTACTTACGCCTAGTTCTTGTATCTCATAGGAGGGTTTCTCCCTCCTGTACCTTGTTATATCTCTTCTATCATATCCCCCTCTCCCTCCTGTACCTGGTTATATCTCTTCTATCATATCCCCCTCTCCCTCCTGTACCTGGTTATATCCTTCTATCATATCCCCCTCTCCCTCCTGGGAAATGTGCGGAAAAATTACTTCACTGAAAGGGTGATAGATAAGTGGAATATTCTCCCATCTGAGGTGGTTGATGCCAGTACAGTAGAACAATTTAAACATGCTTGGGTTAAATATAAGGGTATCCTAAATTGTAACCCCAATTGAGGGTAAATAGGGTCTAGGGTCAGTATAGTTTTCAATAAACAAATGGGCAGACTAGATGGGCCATGTGGCTCTTATCTGCCGTCACTTTCTATGTTTCTATGTTTACTCACACCTGCTACTTCTGGATTTAAGCCCATCTCCACTTTTTACCCTAGACATAAAAAAGGGAATTATTTTGAAACTTTTGAGAGCCTTGTTAAGAAAGATCTCCAAAATATGAATTTTAAACAGAAGAAATATACTCAAAATATCACTAAAAAAGAGTACATAGCCATAAGGGACCTGAAGAAGAATAATAATATTGGGCCGGATCCAGAACTACGTCCGTCTTCCAAAGACGGACGTAGTTCAATAAACAGTAGCTACTGCGCATGTGTAGTAGCGATTGTACGTAATCTGCGTATCGCTTCGATACGTAGATTGCGTATATGCGGTCTTTTAGACCGCATATACACAATCTACGTATCAGAACTGTAATATGTGCAAATACACCAAAGGCCCCTTAAAAACTACAGAAATTACCTCCACATCAAATACACACAAGAAAGTTATACGGGACTTTATTACATGAAATACCAAAAACTGTGTATACCTCATAGAGTGCTCCTGTAATCTCCAATACATAGGATGCACTTCTAGACCATTAAAAGTTAGATGGAATGAGCACATCAACAATATCAAAAAAGGCCTCGATTCCCATCCTATGGCGGCTCATTTTAAAAAATATCATCAGTGTGATATTAGTGAGATAAGGAAGGTATGTGGTATTAAGAAGGCTCCAGTCAATTGGAGAATTTACGATAAGGGCTCGTCGTTAGCCAAGGCAGAGATGATGCCTTTAACTCACTTTAACCCATGGGACTCAACCAGGAATTTGAGGTGAAGTGGTTCCTTAACTAGTTCCCCACCTACAGTCATACCCCCCTGTATACGCCCAACCACGTTCAATCTTGGAAGCAATCCAGGAGTGGGCCTGATCAGTATTTTGTGGGAGACCATAATAGAAGACCAGGTACCGTAGCTGGGGGATGGATGGGTTTTAGGTGAGGGATGGATTTCACTTCTTCCCCTAAATTCTAATTTAACTCTATCCCCTTTTATGAGTCTTCTTGACACCACAGTACATCAGTGTTCTAAGGCTTAAAGGAGCTTAGGGGAAAGGTACCCATATGGGGTTGAAGGCTTGGGTGGGGATTCCGTGAGGCATCTATCCAAGTGCTTTATATCCCCAGTGGAATAATTGTTTCCCCCATATTTTCCTTCTAAAAAATTCTGTATAAATTATTGGTCCTAATAGAACGGTTAATACCCTATTAATAATATTTAAATGGTGTAACATAACAGACCATTTTCATCATCCCCTTTATTATTCATTTATTAGGAGACTCCACTCCATATATTAACTGTAATATAGATTACCTTAGACTCACCATTACTTTCCTTGGTTTGATGCACAATAGTAAGTCCACCTTTAAAAAAAAAATAAAAAATGTTTTTTTCTTTGTCAACAAAACGTAACTTTGTCACTATATAAGATATATGGATCACAGTTATTTTAAGAACTTATCATCCATTTTAATAAGATAATTCACCTTCTATATTGGTTCACTTATCCTAATGCACTACTGTCACTTTAAGAAAAAATGGATCACTGTCACTTTAAGAATGAATAAGTTTAAGTCTTTATTATAAGACCAGAATTCTTTGATACTTTTTACAACTTTATTGTTTCATTTATTTATGGTATCCCTTTGCACAAATTTCTTAATATTTATTCAAGTATATGCACGTTTGCTGCATAATGTCTGATCGGCAATAGAATGACATCATGGCTAATGAGCTGATCGCAGAAGCGGCTTTAAAACCCCAGTCTTTCCACCTAAGGAGCATCACTTGAAAAAGGGCAGTCGTCCGAAACGCGTTGTGTGGCTCCACCTACCAGGACTCTTCAGCTCATCACTCGTCTACTCCTGGAGTCTTGCCATCTACAGACCAGTGTTAAAAGGGAAGTTTCCTGGCCATTTGTTTTTATGATTATTGTATTCATGGCTATTATGTTTTAATTTATAGAAGTAAAAGGATTTATTTTAATCAGCACCTGTTTTTCCTTTACTTTGAAAGGTCCATTTTGATAAGGGAGAACAGACTCTTTTGATTTATTTACACTTATGCCGAGACTATATGAGTGACTCATGCTCTACGTGCAGGATTAATTAGATAAAACTGGATTTATTATCTACAAACTTATGGTCCCTTCAACTCATAGAACACTTGGACTGAGGACTGATTCTTATTATATAATAGATTGAATTTTTATTTTGAATTTAATTCACTCACCATACACAGAATTGTGAAGCACTGCACTTTAACCTCTATGCACTTTAAATTCATATGTAGATCACTTATCAGATTTATTGCACTTTATTTAACTTCACATTAGGAGATTTTTTTTTATTTTAGAATCTTCCTGGTCCTAGCCCCTTTTCCATTTTATATTGACCATTTTATATAGATATCCTTCTCAGCGCCCCGTAATATATTAATTTATTGTAAAACTTTGCCTTTGGAGATTGGGAATCTCTTTCTATATATTTGGGCGGCAGAGGTTAGCGCTTGCAAGGGGCAATATTCTTGTTTATGCCCCTTGGGCTTGTTGCATATCTTAGCCTCTATTAATGGTAGCCACCGTAGTGTTTTAACCGCTAGTAATCGAATTATAGGAATTCATAAATCATCCTGGGAAAAGTCAATTTCTTTCACAAAAGATTTTTATTATTCTTCACACTTCAACATAAAATCAAAAGTTTAAAAGATGAAACCGCCTAAGGAGTCTGTTGAGATCGCCACTGCCTTCACACGGGACAGATCAAAGAAGCAGGCAGATAGTAAAAGGGGAGTGTAGAATCAATCAGTAGTGGAACTGTCCTAAACAACCTGACAGATGCAGCCACACTAGAGTACTGGGTGAACAGGTTTCCTAAATCCTGGTAGATTATAAGTGGACAAAATACAGTACTGGCGCTTCTTTAGGTTAAAAGTAGCCAAAATCATATACAATTTATTAATGGAAAATACAAAGCTCAGATTCAATCAAATAAGACATAAGAAATGAAGGATAAAAATGGGCTACATGCCAGTGATAATCTATATCAACATTCACAATATAGCTACAACGTGTTGCAGCGTAAGCAGTATGAAGTAACTGCACCAAATGTCTGTGTATACTCAGGACGGCAGTCGCGGTATATATAATGGTGCTGTATCCTTTAGAGTCACTCTAGCTTAAAGGTTCAAGCTTCCGATTACTGGCAATAGCACGGCTCTTATATGTCAGATATAGAGTCAAGTGGTTTCTGTGCCTTCGGAGTGGAGAGAACTCAAAATAGAGTGAGAAAAAAGTATATACCAAGCGCTAAAGTGAGTTTAATGTGGTAAATAGACAAAATAGCTTCTAGCAATAAGGTGTTAAATATGTGACTGTACAACTGTGATGTTCTTATATGTATAAGATGTGCAGTGAAGACACAGACCACAAATAATATATCAATAATGGGTTTATGGAAACAGAAACACAATACATACAATACGGGACAATAACAGTAAGTGGGTCACAGTGTGACGTATGATGGAACAAATGGCCTTCAACGGGCAGAGCGACTGTTCAGTTCCCATATATTTGCAATGGAGGATGCAGTAATGCCAAGGTATATATAGTCATGCAATGATTGGAAGAAAGAATAATTTCATGAAATAAGATTGCTCCGTTAGGTTCACAAAGTAATGTGCACAGGACAAGTACCAGACTACAGAATCCATTACATAATGGCAATCCCTTTGTCCAAAAATGCTGCAGTGTGAATAACTGATAGAGTCAAACAGAATACCTTGAAAGAGGCTTGTGATCAGAGCCTGTCTCTGTGGATAGCGGTGCCCTCACGTCGTCTGGGTCCGTGCTTTAGCTGCAGTGATGTGGCGCTGTATGGTGTGTGATGCTCCCCAATAACCCCTGTCAGGCTATGTGCTGAATGAGCAGGGGAAGGAGCGCCATCTAGGCTGCCAGTTGTCCGTGTGTGGCCTGGAGGTCGGGGACATGTCCACGTGGTGTGTACTCGTGGGTGCTGAGCTCGCGGTGTGAGCTTTGCTCTCTCTCCTGTAGGCAGCAGTGCTGCACACACACGTGGGAGAGACTGGTTCTCAGCTAGCTGTCTTCAGGGCAACATGGAAGCTGAAGACCCTTTGTGGACAGCGAAGGTCTCTCCAATCAACGCGTTTCGCCCATAGAACGTCCAGAGGTCTAGTACCAGTGCGTGGGGTCTTATTTTTTATGAGCTATATGCTGCTGTCACTGGCCATAATGGGATGCGTGTGAATATTAGGCGGAGCATGATTAAACAGGTCAAAAGCTGCGTGTGCAGCTACAAGGGCAACATGGAATAACAACATAAAATGACAAATGTCACAACATCACACAAAGTGGAACTATGTGAGTGAATAATGGACAGAAATGGGGTGGATATGAATAGACAGGACATATGCTGCATGTGCAGCTACAAAAGCAACATGAAATAACATAGAACATAAACACAGAGTGATGGTTATTCAAAAAGAAATGAATAAGCGTGTAATATGCCTATCCTAAAAATATATATATAGAAAACAAGACAAGGCCTGGCACTCTAGCCATTACTCAGTTACTAATCATCACTTCTATCTTTAAAATAAAAATTCTGAGATATGTGATAAGCTGTTCACCACTTACAGGGCTTCTCTGCTGAACAGTCCTAACTCTAATCTTAACTCTAAATAGAGCCCCAACTTTGGGTCACATATCCATATTAGGTAATTTAGGTAATTATCACTACCCTTTATGCAAGTGTTCCAATCTGCAACCTTGTAAGCTTTAATATTTAGGTAATTATCACTACCCTTTATGCAAGTGTTCCAATCTGCAACCTTGTAAGCTTTAATATTTAGGTAATTATCACTACCCTTTATGCAAGTGTTCCAATCTGCAACCTTGTAAGCTTTAATATTTAGGTAATTATCACTACCCCTTATGCAAGTGTTCCAATCTGCAACCTTGTAAGCTTTAATATTTAGGTAATTATCACTACCCCTTATGCAAGTGTTCCAATCTGCAACCTTGTAAGCTTTAATATTTAGGTAATTATCACTACCCCTTATGCAAGTGTTCCAATCTGCAACCTTGTAAGCTTTAATATTTAGGTAATTATCACTACCCCTTATGCAAGTGTTCCAATCTGCAACCTTGTAAGCTTTAATATTTAGGTAATTATCACTACCCCTTATGCAAGTGTTCCAATCTGCAACCTTGTAAGCTTTAATATTTAGGTAATTATCACTACCCCTTATGCAAGTGTTCCAATCTGCAACCTTGTAAGCTTTAATATTTAGGTAATTATCACTACCCCTTATGCAAGTGTTCCAATCTGCAACCTTGTAAGCTTTAATATTTAGGTAATTATCACTACCCCTTATGCAAGTGTTCCAATCTGCAACCTTGTAAGCTTTAATATTTAGGTAATTATCACTACCCCTTATGCAAGTGTTCCAATCTGCAACCTTGTAAGCTTTAATATTTAGGTAATTATCACTACCCCTTATGCAAGTGTTCCAATCTGCAACCTTGTAAGCTTTAATATTTAGGTAATTATCACTACCCCTTATGCAAGTGTTCCAATCTGCAACCTTGTAAGCTTTAATATTTAGGTAATTATCACTACCCCTTATGCAAGTGTTCCAATCTGCAACCTTGTAAGCTTTAATATTTAGGTAATTATCACTACCCCTTATGCAAGTGTTCCAATCTGCAACCTTGTAAGCTTTAATATTTAGGTAATTATCACTACCCCTTATGCAAGTGTTCCAATCTGCAACCTTGTAAGCTTTAATATTTAGGTAATTATCACTACCCCTTATGCAAGTGTTCCAATCTGCAACCTTGTAAGCTTTAATATTTAGGTAATTATCACTACCCCTTATGCAAGTGTTCCAATCTGCAACCTTGTAAGCTTTAATATTTAGGTAATTATCACTACCCCTTATGCAAGTGTTCCAATCTGCAACCTTGTAAGCTTTAATATTTAGGTAATTATCACTACCCCTTATGCAAGTGTTCCAATCTGCAACCTTGTAAGCTTTAATATTTAGGTAATTATCACTACCCCTTATGCAAGTGTTCCAATCTGCAACCTTGTAAGCTTTAATATTTAGGTAATTATCACTACCCCTTATGCAAGTGTTCCAATCTGCAACCTTGTAAGCTTTAATATTTAGGTAATTATCACTACCCCTTATGCAAGTGTTCCAATCTGCAACCTTGTAAGCTTTAATATTTAGGTAATTATCACTACCCCTTATGCAAGTGTTCCAATCTGCAACCTTGTAAGCTTTAATATTTAGGTAATTATCACTACCCCTTATGCAAGTGTTCCAATCTGCAACCTTGTAAGCTTTAATATTTAGGTAATTATCACTACCCCTTATGCAAGTGTTCCAATCTGCAACCTTGTAAGCTTTAATATTTAGGTAATTATCACTACCCCTTATGCAAGTGTTCCAATCTGCAACCTTGTAAGCTTTAATATTTAGGTAATTATCACTACCCCTTATGCAAGTGTTCCAATCTGCAACCTTGTAAGCTTTAATATTTAGGTAATTATCACTACCCCTTATGCAAGTGTTCCAATCTGCAACCTTGTAAGCTTTAATATTTAGGTAATTATCACTACCCCTTATGCAAGTGTTCCAATCTGCAACCTTGTAAGCTTTAATATTTAGGTAATTATCACTACCCCTTATGCAAGTGTTCCAATCTGCAACCTTGTAAGCTTTAATATTTAGGTAATTATCACTACCCCTTATGCAAGTGTTCCAATCTGCAACCTTGTAAGCTTTAATATTTAGGTAATTATCACTACCCCTTATGCAAGTGTTCCAATCTGCAACCTTGTAAGCTTTAATATTTAGGTAATTATCACTACCCCTTATGCAAGTGTTCCAATCTGCAACCTTGTAAGCTTTAATATTTAGGTAATTATCACTACCCCTTATGCAAGTGTTCCAATCTGCAACCTTGTAAGCTTTAATATTTAGGTAATTATCACTACCCCTTATGCAAGTGTTCCAATCTGCAACCTTGTAAGCTTTAATATTTAGGTAATTATCACTACCCCTTATGCAAGTGTTCCAATCTGCAACCTTGTAAGCTTTAATATTTAGGTAATTATCACTACCCCTTATGCAAGTGTTCCAATCTGCAACCTTGTAAGCTTTAATATTTAGGTAATTATCACTACCCCTTATGCAAGTGTTCCAATCTGCAACCTTGTAAGCTTTAATATTTAGGTAATTATCACTACCCCTTATGCAAGTGTTCCAATCTGCAACCTTGTAAGCTTTAATATTTAGGTAATTATCACTACCCCTTATGCAAGTGTTCCAATCTGCAACCTTGTAAGCTTTAATATTTAGGTAATTATCACTACCCCTTATGCAAGTGTTCCAATCTGCAACCTTGTAAGCTTTAATATTTAGGTAATTATCACTACCCCTTATGCAAGTGTTCCAATCTGCAACCTTGTAAGCTTTAATATTTAGGTAATTATCACTACCCCTTATGCAAGTGTTCCAATCTGCAACCTTGTAAGCTTTAATATTTAGGTAATTATCACTACCCCTTATGCAAGTGTTCCAATCTGCAACCTTGTAAGCTTTAATATTTAGGTAATTATCACTACCCCTTATGCAAGTGTTCCAATCTGCAACCTTGTAAGCTTTAATATTTAGGTAATTATCACTACCCCTTATGCAAGTGTTCCAATCTGCAACCTTGTAAGCTTTAATATTTAGGTAATTATCACTACCCCTTATGCAAGTGTTCCAATCTGCAACCTTGTAAGCTTTAATATTTAGGTAATTATCACTACCCCTTATGCAAGTGTTCCAATCTGCAACCTTGTAAGCTTTAATATTTAGGTAATTATCACTACCCCTTATGCAAGTGTTCCAATCTGCAACCTTGTAAGCTTTAATATTTAGGTAATTATCACTACCCCTTATGCAAGTGTTCCAATCTGCAACCTTGTAAGCTTTAATATTTAGGTAATTATCACTACCCCTTATGCAAGTGTTCCAATCTGCAACCTTGTAAGCTTTAATATTTAGGTAATTATCACTACCCCTTATGCAAGTGTTCCAATCTGCAACCTTGTAAGCTTTAATATTTAGGTAATTATCACTACCCCTTATGCAAGTGTTCCAATCTGCAACCTTGTAAGCTTTAATATTTAGGTAATTATCACTACCCCTTATGCAAGTGTTCCAATCTGCAACCTTGTAAGCTTTAATATTTAGGTAATTATCACTACCCCTTATGCAAGTGTTCCAATCTGCAACCTTGTAAGCTTTAATATTTAGGTAATTATCACTACCCCTTATGCAAGTGTTCCAATCTGCAACCTTGTAAGCTTTAATATTTAGGTAATTATCACTACCCCTTATGCAAGTGTTCCAATCTGCAACCTTGTAAGCTTTAATATTTAGGTAATTATCACTACCCCTTATGCAAGTGTTCCAATCTGCAACCTTGTAAGCTTTAATATTTAGGTAATTATCACTACCCCTTATGCAAGTGTTCCAATCTGCAACCTTGTAAGCTTTAATATTTAGGTAATTATCACTACCCCTTATGCAAGTGTTCCAATCTGCAACCTTGTAAGCTTTAATATTTAGGTAATTATCACTACCCCTTATGCAAGTGTTCCAATCTGCAACCTTGTAAGCTTTAATATTTAGGTAATTATCACTACCCCTTATGCAAGTGTTCCAATCTGCAACCTTGTAAGCTTTAATATTTAGGTAATTATCACTACCCCTTATGCAAGTGTTCCAATCTGCAACCTTGTAAGCTTTAATATTTAGGTAATTATCACTACCCCTTATGCAAGTGTTCCAATCTGCAACCTTGTAAGCTTTAATATTTAGGTAATTATCACTACCCCTTATGCAAGTGTTCCAATCTGCAACCTTGTAAGCTTTAATATTTAGGTAATTATCACTACCCCTTATGCAAGTGTTCCAATCTGCAACCTTGTAAGCTTTAATATTTAGGTAATTATCACTACCCCTTATGCAAGTGTTCCAATCTGCAACCTTGTAAGCTTTAATATTTAGGTAATTATCACTACCCCTTATGCAAGTGTTCCAATCTGCAACCTTGTAAGCTTTAATATTTAGGTAATTATCACTACCCCTTATGCAAGTGTTCCAATCTGCAACCTTGTAAGCTTTAATATTTAGGTAATTATCACTACCCCTTATGCAAGTGTTCCAATCTGCAACCTTGTAAGCTTTAATATTTAGGTAATTATCACTACCCCTTATGCAAGTGTTCCAATCTGCAACCTTGTAAGCTTTAATATTTAGGTAATTATCACTACCCCTTATGCAAGTGTTCCAATCTGCAACCTTGTAAGCTTTAATATTTAGGTAATTATCACTACCCCTTATGCAAGTGTTCCAATCTGCAACCTTGTAAGCTTTAATATTTAGGTAATTATCACTACCCCTTATGCAAGTGTTCCAATCTGCAACCTTGTAAGCTTTAATATTTAGGTAATTATCACTACCCCTTATGCAAGTGTTCCAATCTGCAACCTTGTAAGCTTTAATATTTAGGTAATTATCACTACCCCTTATGCAAGTGTTCCAATCTGCAACCTTGTAAGCTTTAATATTTAGGTAATTATCACTACCCCTTATGCAAGTGTTCCAATCTGCAACCTTGTAAGCTTTAATATTTAGGTAATTATCACTACCCCTTATGCAAGTGTTCCAATCTGCAACCTTGTAAGCTTTAATATTTAGGTAATTATCACTACCCCTTATGCAAGTGTTCCAATCTGCAACCTTGTAAGCTTTAATATTTAGGTAATTATCACTACCCCTTATGCAAGTGTTCCAATCTGCAACCTTGTAAGCTTTAATATTTAGGTAATTATCACTACCCCTTATGCAAGTGTTCCAATCTGCAACCTTGTAAGCTTTAATATTTAGGTAATTATCACTACCCCTTATGCAAGTGTTCCAATCTGCAACCTTGTAAGCTTTAATATTTAGGTAATTATCACTACCCCTTATGCAAGTGTTCCAATCTGCAACCTTGTAAGCTTTAATATTTAGGTAATTATCACTACCCCTTATGCAAGTGTTCCAATCTGCAACCTTGTAAGCTTTAATATTTAGGTAATTATCACTACCCCTTATGCAAGTGTTCCAATCTGCAACCTTGTAAGCTTTAATATTTAGGTAATTATCACTACCCCTTATGCAAGTGTTCCAATCTGCAACCTTGTAAGCTTTAATATTTAGGTAATTATCACTACCCCTTATGCAAGTGTTCCAATCTGCAACCTTGTAAGCTTTAATATTTAGGTAATTATCACTACCCCTTATGCAAGTGTTCCAATCTGCAACCTTGTAAGCTTTAATATTTAGGTAATTATCACTACCCCTTATGCAAGTGTTCCAATCTGCAACCTTGTAAGCTTTAATATTTAGGTAATTATCACTACCCCTTATGCAAGTGTTCCAATCTGCAACCTTGTAAGCTTTAATATTTAGGTAATTATCACTACCCCTTATGCAAGTGTTCCAATCTGCAACCTTGTAAGCTTTAATATTTAGGTAATTATCACTACCCCTTATGCAAGTGTTCCAATCTGCAACCTTGTAAGCTTTAATATTTAGGTAATTATCACTACCCCTTATGCAAGTGTTCCAATCTGCAACCTTGTAAGCTTTAATATTTAGGTAATTATCACTACCCCTTATGCAAGTGTTCCAATCTGCAACCTTGTAAGCTTTAATATTTAGGTAATTATCACTACCCCTTATGCAAGTGTTCCAATCTGCAACCTTGTAAGCTTTAATATTTAGGTAATTATCACTACCCCTTATGCAAGTGTTCCAATCTGCAACCTTGTAAGCTTTAATATTTAGGTAATTATCACTACCCCTTATGCAAGTGTTCCAATCTGCAACCTTGTAAGCTTTAATATTTAGGTAATTATCACTACCCCTTATGCAAGTGTTCCAATCTGCAACCTTGTAAGCTTTAATATTTAGGTAATTATCACTACCCCTTATGCAAGTGTTCCAATCTGCAACCTTGTAAGCTTTAATATTTAGGTAATTATCACTACCCCTTATGCAAGTGTTCCAATCTGCAACCTTGTAAGCTTTAATATTTAGGTAATTATCACTACCCCTTATGCAAGTGTTCCAATCTGCAACCTTGTAAGCTTTAATATTTAGGTAATTATCACTACCCCTTATGCAAGTGTTCCAATCTGCAACCTTGTAAGCTTTAATATTTAGGTAATTATCACTACCCCTTATGCAAGTGTTCCAATCTGCAACCTTGTAAGCTTTAATATTTAGGTAATTATCACTACCCCTTATGCAAGTGTTCCAATCTGCAACCTTGTAAGCTTTAATATTTAGGTAATTATCACTACCCCTTATGCAAGTGTTCCAATCTGCAACCTTGTAAGCTTTAATATTTAGGTAATTATCACTACCCCTTATGCAAGTGTTCCAATCTGCAACCTTGTAAGCTTTAATATTTAGGTAATTATCACTACCCCTTATGCAAGTGTTCCAATCTGCAACCTTGTAAGCTTTAATATTTAGGTAATTATCACTACCCCTTATGCAAGTGTTCCAATCTGCAACCTTGTAAGCTTTAATATTTAGGTAATTATCACTACCCCTTATGCAAGTGTTCCAATCTGCAACCTTGTAAGCTTTAATATTTAGGTAATTATCACTACCCCTTATGCAAGTGTTCCAATCTGCAACCTTGTAAGCTTTAATATTTAGGTAATTATCACTACCCCTTATGCAAGTGTTCCAATCTGCAACCTTGTAAGCTTTAATATTTAGGTAATTATCACTACCCCTTATGCAAGTGTTCCAATCTGCAACCTTGTAAGCTTTAATATTTAGGTAATTATCACTACCCCTTATGCAAGTGTTCCAATCTGCAACCTTGTAAGCTTTAATATTTAGGTAATTATCACTACCCCTTATGCAAGTGTTCCAATCTGCAACCTTGTAAGCTTTAATATTTAGGTAATTATCACTACCCCTTATGCAAGTGTTCCAATCTGCAACCTTGTAAGCTTTAATATTTAGGTAATTATCACTACCCCTTATGCAAGTGTTCCAATCTGCAACCTTGTAAGCTCCTACCCTTCCTCCACCTAAGCTTACTTGTCCTCCCCATCTTCACGACTGTGTCTCCTGTTTATTCACCCTCTCACTCAGCATGTTAGCTTTTATGAGTTCTCCTTCCCATCATCATCCCTTTACGCTGTCATCATCTCTTACTACCTTTTGCTCTACACTGTCTTTCTCTCTCCTTATTTTTGTTATGTATGTAATTTTTGCTTTATACATGTATTGTATTCCTTTATATTACTCTGTTAATTAATTATTGTATTGTATATGCAACTGTTGTTTTACTATTGCTTATGTACAGCGCTGCGGATACCGTGTGGCGCCTTATAAATAAACGTTAATAATAATAATAATCTTTCTAAACCAAGAGCATACCTCACATGGAGATTCCCAGGTCTCCCAAACTGCCACTCTGAGACCTGAGAAGTACTGGGCATGCGCACCATAGAAAATACGATCTGTAACGTAGCGTAAATGTGAACGTATGGGCCATTCACATATGTGTCACGTAAATCATTACGTGTGGGCGTGCCATTTTTACGTGAGTCAAAATGCTTGCTGCAACGGTTTGTGATAAAAAACAACTTGGGTTCTCTATTCCTCTCTTCTCTAGTGGCATTTCTTTTTCTTCCCTTCTTCTCTTTCTTCTAATCCTCAGGTCTATCAAACGCTTACATTTTTTTTATATTTGTTAACCAACCTCTTTATATGCAACAGCAGCATAGGTCCATGGTTTTACAATGGCTTCGCTAAAATGCGTTTCAATTAACGTCAATGGCTTGAATTCTCCAGGAAGACTTGCTCTGGTCTTGGCGGCTATGAAACGCACCAAAGCTGACATTGCTCTTCTCCAGGAGACTCACATCACCGGGACTCACCCCACTTTGAAAAGTAAGTCATTTCCACATACCTTTTTTGCTTCAGCGGATACTAAAAAGCGTGGGGTTGCTATCCTGATCGACAACCTTGTCTCTTTTACACTGCAATCTTCGTATGTGGATCCAGAGGGTCGCTTTCTAATTCTTATAGGCTCTATTCTTACGGAAACAATTACAATAGTGTCATTGTATGCTCCTAATCAGTCCCAGACCGTCTTCTTTGCAAGGCTCTTTCGTACTTTAGACAGACTTGCCCAGGGACACATAATTTTAGGTGGTGACTTCAGCATGGTCAGGCATTAGATAAAACCCTTCACAATCAGGGAACATCTCTTCAAACTAATTCCAAAGATTCCGTAGCACTCATTAAACATTTATGTACCCACCTTTTGTTTGACGCCTGGCGCCTTAAAAACCAGGATGCCAAAAATTATACACATTTCTCTGCTTCGCACAAGTGTTATTACCATATAGATATGCTCTACGTATCTCATTCCCGAACTTCCATGATAAACTCTGCAGATATTACCCTCCTAACCTGGACTGATCGCACTGCAATATCTTTTATGTGTACTTTAATGCAACACTACCCTAGGACGCGGAGATGGAGATTGAGTGACTTAATCTTATTCAATCCGGAATCTAAATTAGAATTACTAATGGCCATTCAAAATTATTTTTAACTGAAAAATACTGAGGATATATCTCCAAACATTCTATGGGAGGCCCATAATGCCACAATTAGAGGCCATATCATCAGCAAGTCTGCTGCCCTCAGGATATCCTCAACCCCTCTCCACATTAGAAACTCAGTTGTTGTCTTTGACAACACAATGCCAGATTTCTCCTACGCCTGCACTGATAGAACAAATTACAATTCTTAAAGGACAAATAAATGTGATATTATCCTGTAAAGCTGCCAATACCTTGAAGAAAACCCACCACAAATTCTATGATAAATCAGACAAATTAGACTCCCTTTTAGCAAACAAACGCCGCAATCATCAAGCTTTAAATATAATTAACCAATTAAAATCTTCTCTAGATTCTACCCCCATTTATGATCCATCCAAAATGGTTCAGATTTTTCGAGACTTTTAGCAGGATTTATATCATTTGCAAAAGTCTCAATCTCATCCTACTCCGCCCGCCAGGGAATTTGATTCTTATCTCGGCTCATTACGCCTTCCTACCCTTTCCGCCAATCAACAATTAGATCTGAATAAGGAAATAACAGAAGAACTGCTGGCGACTATTAAATCACTTCGAACCTCTTCAGTCCCCGGCCCAGATGGGTTTACTACCCAATACTATTAAAAATATGCAAATGTTGTAGCCCCTGTTTTAACTAAAGTTTTCAACATGATTTTAGATGGAGCTAAATTTCTTCCAGAATCTACCCTTGCTAACATCATTGTCCTCCCAAAACCCGGAAAAGACCCAACATTATGTGGCAACTATAGGCCAATCTCTCTTTTGAACGTCGACATGCAAATTTTTGGCAAAATTTTAGCTTTACAATTTGTGTTGGGTAGACAGGCTTTGGACAACACAAGGTATGCGGTTAACCTTTTTGATTCAATCCACGATCAGAAATTACCAGCTTTAATTATGGCATTTTTACGGGGGTTTCTGGGATCGATGGGCTTTTCAGGGTGATTTATGCAAGGTATTTGCATTATATCATTCTCCAACAGCAACAGTAACGGTTAACGGAGTGGCTTCTACTCTGTTTGCTATCTCCAATGGGACGAGGCAGGGTTGTCTCCTCTCATTTTTGCACTACTAATTAAGCCATTGTGCCTACGTATTAGATCTAACCCATCCATATATGGAGTACCAGTGGGACAGGAAGACCATAAAATAGCCCTATACGCAGACAAAATCCTTTTGTCCTTGACCAATCCTGCGTCCTCCCTGCCAGCAATTCTAGCAGAGAAACAATAGTACGGTAGGCACTCTGGGTACAAAATTAACTCCCAAAAAACAGAAGTCCTTCATTTTTATCTATCCAATGCCTAAAGCCATCAGTTAGACCAACACTTTCCCTTTAAATGAAATAAAAAAAAGATAAAATATTTAGGAATTCACTTAATAAAAACATATGAACAATTATTTCAATCCAATTATCCTGCACTTCTATCCCAAATTAAAAAAGATTTAGAAAAGTGGAATGCTCTAATTATATCTTGGGTGGGTCGAATCACATTGATAAAAATGAATATCCTCCCTAGGCTATTGTATCTTTTTCAGGCCCTCCCGGTCCGAGTTCCACCACAAATTACAATTACAATTTCATATAAATAGATTTTATATAATATAAAATATAATATAAAAAAAAGATGGTTAAATAAGCAGATTGGGACTCTGAGTAGATCCCCGTGCCGACCTCAGTGGTTAGACAAAGGAGAGGTTTCCTCCAATGATTAGTTAGACACAGTTCAGACTGTTGTAACCAGTGTGGCACCTCTTGATAGGGGGATTAGCATATATATATAGCATGCTGTCCACAGGCACAAAGCGATAAGAAATATGTCCACGGGAAAATAGCTGTTATGGCAACCAGAAGGGTCAATATAGGAGTCACGGTCTTGAGGGTTGGTAATAAGGTAAAGGTCTGGCCAGACGTATGTAGTATGCATCTTTACGCGTTTCACCGCATTAGTATGTTTGCAGTTTCTTCAGAAGGAAATATCTACATTACATTACCTAACATTTAATTGGGAAATCATAACTCAGTGTAGATAGGGTCTTTTCACTAGCTGTTTTTTTTGTTAGGGAGCTAATGTTTCAGGGGAGTGCCTTTGGGGGGTCAGATTTCAGAGTAAATTACAGTTATTTTACAATTTAGGAAAATGTACCCTTTATAAAGATAGGAGATTTTATAACGTTGCACATGTCAAGTGAGAGCTCTCTGCTGGGTGCACACAGAATGCCTTCACATGAGAGGAGCAAGATGGCCGACTTCTCTCGCACAGAGATTTTTCTCCATGTGCAGGAGGAGAAGTCAGCCATGTTGCCTTCTGCTGTTGGGCTGGGGGTGTTTTGTGGTTGAGGGGGACTCACTGTGAAAATTAGTTTTATATTACCATAAAATAATAGATTTACAATCCCTGAATGGCTGTGAGAGGAATCTCCGCCCCCCAATGACATCAATGTATTCACTGCACGAGCCTGGGGGGCGGGAGATTTAAATCACTGAGTCTGTTGCAACTGACTGGAGAGCGGGGTCCGTGTGAATGAAGCAATAGTGCTCACTCTATAACAACATTAATCACATAACTAAATATTGGTCAGAGTTACATTCTACTCCTACTGAGACGATTTTTCTTTACACCCTGTGCTGTATAATCTGTTTACTCTATTGAGCTGTACTGTGTGGTGCGTGCAGCTTGCAACTTTACATCACGTACTGCTCAATAGAGTAAATGGATATTACAGCACAGAGGGCCCTATTTAATTCATTTAAAAGTGTTCACTGGCATATTTTTCACACAGATTTTGACCAAATAACACCAAAAATGTTTTACTCCAATGCAATTGTTTTTTAGCATCAGTACTTTTAAATTTGCACCTTTGAGAGGTGCACATTTTTTACAATGTAATCTAAATTAAAGGTTTTCTGCCCCCTGTGTGTTTCCTTTTATTAATTTGCCCCTTTTTGTGTGCCCATCCAGTCTTGTGCCCCGACAGGGCATGCTGATGCTTGTAGAACGACAAGCATCAGCATAAACCAGATTACAAATAGGCTAATCCCACACCTCTGTGCTGGTTCATTGTTGTTGTCTGATCCCTGTGTGCTGAATATTTCCAGGATTCCTAGGCCCGATTTAATTAGCTTTGCACCAGCGTAATTTGCAGTTCGAAGCTAATTCAATATCATAGAGGGGCGCATAAAAATTTGCTTATTTTATTTATACTGTATTTGATGGGAAAAGTCACACTGCAAGCTTTTTCCTAATATCACTGTTAACTGAATCGGGCTTCTAGTGGTTTTCCAGCTTAATCCATTGTGTTTCCAGGATTCTTTTTCATACATGTACTCCAAGGTTTGTCTGCTAAACCCTGCTGTGCATTTGGACTTTTGTTATATTTATGTTACATTAAAGCTTTATTAATTGTTTTCAAGGTTAAGTCTTTCCTTCTGATTCAAAGTACTTAAATTTGTGACAGTGGTTAATGAAAGAGTGACTGTATAGTTGTGCCCAGTTAAACCATTCCCAGGGAATAATCTATCATATATGGTAGGCCCAGATGCTGGGGAAAGTTGAACGTGGCTTTTGAAATCATTAAAACTTGTTTACTTACCATTAAAGAGCTAATGGCTTGCTGCAGAGATCAGACAATGGAGCTGATGTCACTTATTCAATGTCCTACAGAAAGAGTTTGACTCATAATGTTAATTGAATGGGTGATGTAAGCTCCATTGCCTAATATCTGCAGGAAGCCAGCAGCTGCTTAATGAATTTATTGATTTTCCCAGTATGTCACATGATATGCATCTCAGATAGAAAAGCTGTATTTGAGCCCTATTATAACTGTTTACAAATAAAGATTAATAATAAAAATGAATAATTAATAGAAATGAAAATAGTTACAACAGACATGATTTTTATCTATTTATTAACCATTTTTACTGAAATCTAAAACAACATAAAACATTTCAAGTAAAATTACACAATTTATATATCTAAAATGTGTTGCCACTTTGCCAATACTTTGCCATGTCTTACTCAACTTTACATCTCTTATAATTTTCTAACCTATTTATGCTTTGCAAGGTCAACCATGATGTTATCATTTCTCAGTGTTTGCTTACATTTCCTAAAATCCACCATTTTGTCTATCACTATGATTTGTAACTCTTTTGTAAACCATACTGGGCTTCCTTTTCCTTGGTGTATTCCTAACTTTTCTGATACAATAGTCTGTGGCTGTTAGAATTGAACTTTGTTCTCCTGACTGCTCCTAAATTCCTTTACAATTTTTCCACAATGCCAATGCCATATCTAGAAAATCAGCCTTACTAAAATCTATCTTGGGAATCTAACAAGCAAATGTGCAACTTGGCTAATCTACATTAATTCCAACATAAGCTATGGTTAAATAAAGCAAGTAAACAAAGCAAGTAAACACAAGTAAACACATGTTGCTGCACACATGTGTGCAGCAACATGTGTGCCACATGAGAAAATAAACAACACATCACATTTCGGTGTCAGTGAGGCCTCTTGCCTCAGCTGCCCAGGATGTGAGAGAATGGATATCCAGTCCGGATGGTAACATTCCTTTTAAAAAACAAACACATTTTGTTAAATTTGCTAAAATTTTATTAAAAGCCTCACCTAATATGGAGGTCCTAAAGCCAATATAAGTCAAATGGATGGAGTCAACTCTCACTCTAAATTCACAACACCAGGAACCCTTAACTGATTATTCCAAAGTCAAACTGGTCAATTTTTTCTGGGATTTCAAAATAAATAGGTTAGAGACTTGGATATTTATAATATATAATATATTTACCTTTCCATATTTCCACTGTACCTGCATTGGTACAATAAACTTCTGCTGACCTTCTGGAAGCAATGGATTTAATGTCCCACGCGAATGTGCTTACAAGGACTTCCGTCCTTGCATAGTGTCGATTTCACACAATAAAAAATATGGAATATTTCTGGTAAAAAGAACCAAGGACATCATAGGGCCAAGGGCAAATAAACAGCAGGCAGGGCACAGTTAGAAATCCAACACACAAGGGGTTAAATGGTAGGGGTGGGGTTAGTTAAAGGTTAGCTAGTATGGGTGGGATCTTAGTAGGTGGGGGGAGTTAAGTAGTTTATATATAGGTCAGATAGAGGGGGTGGGGGCACTTGCTGCAGAGGATTCACCCTCCCTCCCTCTCTGTAAAGTTTAAATTCTGTGTTACTAATCTTTTTCTTTCAGACGGAGCATGGTTGGCGGTAGAAGTGGAGGGCTCAGCAAATAAGGTTGGCGCAGGGGGTGTTATGTCTAGTGGGAGCGGGGGTGGTCTGATCCGATAGCAGCACAACCATTGGGCGAGGGTGCCAGGACCGTCATGGTTAGGCCCTACTAGGAACAGGTCGAGTGTTGTGCTAAAGGATCAGGCAAGGGGGCACCAACATCAAGGTTGTGGACCTCTTTGGAAGTTACATTTGCTGAGCCTCCCACTTGCTATTGGGCCACCTAACTGCTTTAGAATGGCATAACAAAATTCAGCCAGTTAGGTTAATCAATAATTCAATTCCAATTCGGCCCAATTTAAATAAATACTGTGTTACCTTTTTAAACCCAGCTATTGTGTCTGTCTCTTTATTTCAGTAGTGTGTAACTGTGTGTTGGATGAATGACTGGGCACTATGTCGCTTGCTGTTTATTCTCCATGTTCATTAAACAATATTGTTTCATTATATAAACTTATGAACTTCACTTTATTTACAAATTTTCTTACCTTAAGGACAGAATAAAAGAATCAGTAGGTGACACAAATTACACAAATTATATTACTTTGCTAATTTTAATGCAATATAAAAAAACAACTAATTTGATAACACAGTCAGATAATATAGTAGAAAAACTGCATTAAGAATATGGAAAATCTGGAGAAGGAAAGTCTATTTCACTTTTAAGACTTCGGACCGTATTCAGAGATTCGGTTTTAACTAAAGTTCAGTGCGTATATTTAGGATTGGATAGATTTTGCATCAACTGCGCATGCGTAGTAATAGTGATACACCGTTTACGTTGAGGATAAGGTCGGAAATGGCTAAGGGACAGACTTGTAAATTGAGCGGGGAATAGTGCGACCGTAACTGCGGCGGAAATATACGGACCAAAGGATTTGCATAGAAATGGGCGGGGGAGGCATTGAGATGAGGGAAAGTGGGCGTGCTTACACAGTTAGGGCCCTAAATATACGCAACTAATACACATAAGGCCGGAAGTGAGTGCGGCTGGATAGGGCAAGTCAGGTGGAAGTTTAGGTCCGGCCAGAGGTTGCGAGGGGAGTGACTGTTTTTTCTGGTGGGAGTGACCTGCTCCGACCTGCCCACTTTGATGCATATATTTGAGGCCCGATCAACACAGGATCTCTGAATACGGCCCTTCAAGTGAATTCTTCAGAATTATTCTGTAGCTGAATCTTGTGTGATTTCTCAATTCTTCTAAATGGTGCAGAATATGAAATAATAGAAATGTTTTTCCCATAATTTGCACATTATAACTCACCTTATTATATATAAAGCTTTTAATAACACTTTTTTCCCCATATATCTGTTGAGCTGTGTTCATGTCATGTAAAGCCTGTGCCGTACTGTGAACAACTATGTACACTTGGTAAAGGGTCGGCTCTCCAGACAGAGAATTAATATGAATTTCTCTCCCAGTGCAGTTATAAATCTCTACATTAAAAGTTTGTGAAATGAAAGAGTTCTCATATGTATTTCCTGACAAACATCTAAATAAGTACATCCAGATATCTTCTAGGAAGAAGTCATTGGGATGAGTGGATGGATGTAAACTATATAAACGTTCCTGCAACTCGAGGATATTCCTCAAGGGAGATAAAAAGATCAAGCTCATAATCAAATGCCCCTTTAGAAACATTACTTATAAGTTCTGTTATATGTGACCATGATGCTGGACGAGGGCGTAACTACGGGGGGTTCAAAGGGTTCAGCTGCTGCGGGGCTCGGCGGCTTAGGGGCCCGCAGCCCCGCAGGCAGCAGCACCCATCTCACCCCCATCCAGTGGCGGAAGTACCGGAGGCAATGGAAGCGCTCGCCTCCGGGCGATAGCCCGGAGGTGGGGGGCAGTATGATTGGACACCAAGAGGGGGCAGTATGATTGGACACCAAGAGGGGGCAGTATGATTGGACACCAAGAGGGGGCAGTATGATTGGACACCAAGAGGGGGCAGTATGATTGGACACCAAGAGGGGGCAGTATGATTGGACACCAAGAGGGGGCAGTATGATTGGACACCAAGAGGGGGCAGTATGATTGGACACCAAGAGGGGGCAGTATGATTGGACACCAAGAGGGGGCAGTATGATTGGACACCAAGAGGGGGCAGTATGATTGGACACCAAGAGGGGGCAGTATGATTGGACACCAAGAGGGGGCAGTATGATTGGACACCAAGAGGGGGCAGTATGATTGGACACCAAGAGGGGGCAGTATGATTGGACACCAAGAGGGGGCAGTATGATTGGACACCAAGAGGGGGCAGTATGATTGGACACCAAGAGGGGGCAGTATGATTGGACACCAAGAGGGGGCAGTATGATTGGACACCAAGAGGGGGCAGTATGATTGGACACCAAGAGGGGGCAGTATGATTGGACACCAAGAGGGGGCAGTATGATTGGACACCAAGAGGGGGCAGTATGATTGGACACCAAGAGGGGGCAGTATGACTGGACACCAAGAGGGGGAAGTATGACTGGACACCAAGAGGGGGCAGTATGATTGGACACCAAGAGGGGGCAGTATGACTGGACACCAAGAGGAGGCAGTATGACTGGACACCAAGAGGGTGTATATACACACAATATATATATAGTGTGGACATGGGGGCCTGTTCAAAATTCTGGTGTGGGGCGCACAGAGTTCTAGTTACGCCCCTGATGCTGGAAGTATTATTGTCATGTTAGAGAGAATATCTGCTACACTGATCAGAAAATGAAGAAACACAGGATTATAAGTCCCGCAAATAACAATAACCTCAGTAGATAAAGCCTTCAGCTCAAGGGGAATCTTATACTGCAATGACAGGGGAACTTTATTTTATACTCAACACAAATTCCATATTTATTCAATAGCTTGCTGAAATATTCCAGCTCCTGTTCTCCAGCATCATCATCTGATGTGATGACTGCAACCCAGTTCCACCCAAAGCTCCACAATAATTTTGCCATTGCCACGCACTGCATCTGATAGTTCTGAACTGTACGGAAGAAGTTTGGATATAGATTTTGATCACTCAGCAGCGGGTCTCTCGCTCCGTAACTGATCTAAAAATATAAACAATATAAATATACAGAGGTAACATTTACTTAACATTTCATAAATAACACTGTTCAACAAAACCTTTATTATTTTTTTGCCACACAAGAATTCATATAAGTGCATTGCATAGTTATTTCTGTGCTGAATTCCAACAAGTGTTTTTGAAGGACTCTATTACATAAGAATTTTTAGTGAGACCCAATTCAAGTTTACAACAGCAGGCCTTTCAGTCTGGAGCACTAAAGTTCTCATTGCTTCTTAGATAGGTTCAAACTTTGGACAAAGTCAATGAGATCTCCTTGGGTCAGTAAATGTGGTTCAGGAGGCGGACAGGGAGACTCAAAGCTTGGGTCAAGACTTGCTGGATCATCACCTTGCTCAGCAGGCTTCATTTTTTCATTCATATTTTTGATGCACAGGTATTGCTTCACTGTGAGGCACAGGCCTCATGGCAGATGGTAAATCTGGTGTGATATAACTACTGGATTTAGAAGGCAGGAGCAGTGTAAAAGCCTCAGAGTTCTGTCATGCAGGCCTATTACAAGTCTTTGGGCTATTCAGTCTGGGAAAAGGTTGATTAGAAGCACACCTGCTTAAAGGGGCTGTGAGGTTTTAGCAGGTGTCTCTGATTTGATGTCAGTGAACAAGTGGCCTCTTAAGAGACAACACAGACCAGACACAGCCAGGGAGGCTGTGATCATTCTAAAGTTATTGCGTATTAGTGAGATAGACACAAGGTCCACTCACAGTAGACAGGGATTGTCTTTTGTATTAGTTAGCTGACAGACAGGCCTGGGATTTACTTTTATGGTTTCTGGTTTGTGTACTGTAAGTGCTTCTAATTTATTTGACAATAAACCACACTTCTTTATTTGCATCATATCTGGACTGATTTCTGCTGATTTTGGCTGCTAAACAAGAGATTGTGCCTGTGGTTGCCTTGGAAATGGCAACCGAAATTCCCGATCTTGCGACACCGGGTATGTCACGCTGTGTTTTGACTTGGATCTGATGCTGAATGTTTTTCATACAAAAGTAAGAGTGTTCATTCAGTTCCCTCCAAACCATCAGAATGGCAAAATTTCATGAGCAAAGAATCCTTTCACCAACTTCTGAGGAGCCTGATACAAGAAAGACAGCAGAGATTTTGTCTCGGTTCCTGAATTTACAACCAAATTAAAGCTCAGAGCACTGCTTCACGAATAGACTCATATGCTGTTTCTGCCGTTTACCACAGTGGTTTCAAAAAGGGTCCAGACAGACAACAGACCTTGTTGGCATTGCAGTCATTGTGCTAATTGTCAGAGAAACAAAGTGCAGCATTCGCATATCCCTCAGAAGATGAAAAGAGCAGTCCTTAAAGCAGCTACTGGCACAATTCTGAGGACCAACCAGTGGACAGTGTGTCAAAACCTGTGGACCAATCCAATCGCAAGGAGCAAAAATGTGTGAAGCAACCTGTGCGCTTCCAGACTCCAAAGTCAGTTTCAGGTTAATATTGTAGCAGTTAAGTTTAGAAATTAAATTCCAAAAACATGTTGAAATTCTAATCACAAATGATACCTATAAATGAATTACTTAATAGATAATTAATTAATTACCAGTTCATAAATACCCTGAATACTAAACATATATAAAGGTATAGTGATTAAAGAATAGCTCTTTCACCGTTCTGTTTATCAGTTTCTATTTTTTTTTTAACAAATTGTTGCTTACTTGCAACATAAGATTTTTTTCTTCAGCTTATTAAAATTATATTTTAAATGAATTTCTGCTATTGCTCTTCTTTTTGCACATTTCTGAACATTTTTACAAACCTCTTTCCTACATTACATTAAGTCTATAATTGTTACAAACAAATACTAACACAATACTCCATTGCTGACATTTTGACAGGTCGATATTCTGACCTGCTGACAACATGACCCGTCAAATTTTTTATTGTCGTCATTTTGACATGTCAACATTATGGTGTCAACATTTTGACTGTCCAAGCTTCCACTCCGGCTCAAGGCTTTCATAAAGTTTGATATACAGTCAAAACACCTTGGCCTTGATATGTAACAATAAGCAACCTAATATATTAATATCGGAAGTCCGACAAAGTAAAATTCTTTAAAATTTAT
>WWET01007958.1:13167-28980 GCA_011038615.1 Limnodynastes dumerilii | reverse complement strand
TCCCTCTGTGTCTCTATCAATATCATTTGCATGCTTATATACTTATACGTATACTATACTGTACTCTCTTTGCTACTTTTACACGTTATATATACAAATATTTACACACATACAATAGCATACAATATTTACATTTACCTGCTCTCCTCTCACTCAGACTACTAGGAGTTCTATGAGACTGGTTCTTCCCCCTATTGGTCGTTCCTTATGTTAATAAAAATTGAGGCCAATGAGAACTACATAGGAATGTATATACTAATTCTTTTGTAGTTACTGGGTCTGTTTTACCATCAGCTGCACCACTTAATATTAAATCTTAAAGAAGCTAATTTGTGCTTTTAAAACTTTATTCTTGGACATTCTACTTTAGCATGTAACAGCTATCAACCATTTTAGACTGATCTAAGATTTTATTAAAGTATTAATTATGGTTTTTACATGGGAATCTGCACGGTTTAGTCACATTTAGGACTTAAATTATTACACTAAGTTTATATGAGTTTACTGCATGCATCACTTTTGTATGTTTGAAGATTTCAAATGTAATGGGCAAAGGGCATCCAGACTGTACTTTTCCTCTGCCATATAATTCGCTGTTATTACTTACTAGAATATGATAGAGGTAGTACAACACAGTCTCTGAAATTCCATTTTTTGTTTGACTCAAAACACATATTTGTAGTTAGCAAATAGTTGAAAATATTCCCACATGAAGTGCTTATTAGATCCAACACTTACAAAAAATGCTGTATTACACACAAACACATTATTACCACAATTTCTAATTTCAAGAAACATTCTTTGTTTCTTGTCTCCAAAAATTTTTCAATGCTTCCTGTGCATTTTTGTTACTATCAAGTGCGTAAAAGTGAGGCCAGTAGGCTAGGACTAATCTGCTGTCATTACGAGCCAAGTGTTCATTTATCTTCACGTTTAGTAACCATGGAGATGAAAGAAGCAGCCATGGGGAGATAAAATACAAGATGAAAAGGGCAGGTTTAGTTACAGGGAGGAATTGACAAAAAGGAAAAAAGTAGAAACTGAAGTTGGCAAGTTGAAAGTTAAGGGAAGATAAATGTCAGATGTTCTTATAATACAAGGCCATTATTAATCTATAAGGTAATTATGCAGCAGGTGCGCAAAGCAAGGCCTCTAGCCATTACCCAGCGACTAACCATAATCTTCTGGGGGTGAGCTCTCAATTTAATATAATATATGTGTGTGTATATATACACACACACACATCCAAGCTCGTGGCCGCTGAAATCAATCTATAAGGTAATTATGCAGCAGGTGCGCAAAGCAAGGCCTCTAGCCATTACCCAGCGACTAACCATAATCTTCTGGGGGTGAGCTCTCAATTTAAAAATTTATATGATATATGACCCAAAGTTGAGACTCTGATTTTTAGAGTTAGGACCACCTAACAGAGAAGCCTTGTAAGTGGCAGGTGGCTTATCATGTATCTGCAGATATTTGTAACTATTTCTCTGACTTTTATTTTAAAGATAGAAGATTATGGTTAGTCACTGGGTTATGGCTAGAGTGCCAGGCCATGTTTTGTTTTTGTATAAGAGTCAGTTATATCATGATATAAATTTTTTGTGAATTTACGATGTTTGATTTAAGTTAGAAGTGGGGAGATGGACAGATTCAACACATCACTTTTTGCAGAAATGCTGCTGAATTCTATTATCTGCCTGTCAAGTCAATGCAATGTAGCATGCATATATCAAAGTAACATGCACTCATAGGGCCTGATCCAGAGCTACAATGGTACACTGAGCGGTCTAATGCTCAGCATACCATCGCAGCACTCTCCCGACACTCCCCCTTGCCCCAGCGTATGAACACAACCTTACGCCGGCTGAAGGCTACCCTAACTTCAACCGGCATAAGCTATTGTTAATACGCTAGTACGGCGACGTTAGTACGCTAACGCGGCCTTCTCAGCCTCATTACCCTCCCTCCTCCCGCCTATCTGCACTAACTGCAGTGTAGTAATGGAGGGGAAAGCCCCCTACAGCGTTACTACGCTGCTGCTATGGACGCCCGATCCATGATCGGGAGTTTTCGTTGCGCAGATCGTCTTTTTAGATGATCTTATGCTTACGCCCAGCGTATAAACGCCGGGCAACGGAGGTCTGGATCAGGCCCATAGAGTCTACATCTGTATCACACCTGTTGTCTAGATACAATTTGGTTTTTGGGGCTCAAGTTAAGCTAGTGACACAGATAGTCCCTTATGCTTAGATAGGCAGAACGGGCACATGGAGGGAGTTTATTTGTGTTATAATACCTTAGGTAGATAATTGCTTGCATCAAAGCTATGCAGCACTGCATATTTGGCTTCTGTTATTGCATCGTACAATTTTAGGTGGAAGCAATTTTCCCCTGTTACCAGCAGATGTCACCAGCTCTTTAAAGTTTACCTTTGTCCTCTGCTGATTACAATACACTTCTGTTCTCGACTGGCATATAGGACTGGATTCAAAGTTAAAGCCGTAAGCCCACTTATGCAAAGTGCATAAGTGGGCTCTATAAACTACATAAGCCCTCCAGATGTTACGTTAGATTTAAGTTAAAGGGGCTGTGCTTTCCCTCCGGCCGCCAAGGTGGGTATGGGAAGCATTACAATTTTACAGTGTAGGATGGGTATTCCACTTACGAGAGCGGTCGGACTTAAGGCTCCCTCATGACAGACTTTTACGAATGATAGGTGGCGAGGGTTCACTCCCCTCTCTTGTTCAGAATTAAACACCCCTGTAAAGTGTGTGTGGGGGGGAGGGGTCCGGTCCATAATGCTTATATTTGAAAAATTTCGTCCTAGATTGCAGCGTTTTCCTTAGACAAGTTTTTTGCCCTATTATCTCATTTCATTAGGACTCCCTTCCCCACAGCCTGACCCTAAAACTCCTTTCCCTGCAGCCTAACCCTTAGACTCCCCTCCTTTCAGCCTAACTCTAAGACTCACCTTGGACTCCCCTTGTACGCTCACCTGGCCGGTGTGATGGGTCTATGGCAGGTGATGGGTTTCAGAACTAATGAATTAGTAAGTGCTGCTGAAAAAAAAATTCAGCATACTTACCCATTTATCAGTAAAACTTTTCGAAATACAGACAGCCGAAAATGAACTTAATTTTCATTGCAGAGAATGTGTCCCATAAAGCAGTCATGTCTCTCGCTGCTCCTCGTTGGCTCTTGCTGACGGGCTTGAATAATCACAGACTGCCATTGTCTCTCTTCACTGAGCGATATTTCAGATATTCTGATCATGACTCCATGAGCAGTGATAGGTCTTCCCTATGTCACACGCTGCTGCCTGTTGCCTAGCATCTGAGGCATGTGAAGGTAGTAACTTAAAAAAAATATTGCTTGTGTTACAGATATCAGACTGGTGAAGTGCAGTAGTAACCTGTATTCACCTAAATGAAATAAAAGGTAGTATTAGATTATTTTTGGCAGTGAGAGTAAGATAAACAGAGCGTCACAAGGATGTCAATGGTTAAAAAACACCAATCACAGTTGTTAGTAATAAATTAAAAGCTCTGCTATAGTTTTTTCTGAACACAAGAAAAGTAATAAATGTGAAGGGCTTTGCGTGTGTTGGTAGTGCAGTCTGGTATCGGTAGTGAGTGGCACTCTGTGTCCCATATGCTTATTGTTAAGCAGCGCTGTGAATGTGCAGAAATCACTGGAAGCTCGTTTACACATCGAAAATGCTTCTCAGGACCGCAGAGGCTTGTCGGAGATTGTGGGTGAGGTGAATCTTATTAAATATCAAATTTACAGGAGCCAAAACCATAGCGAATAGCCATGATCATAGCTTCATATCAGGATCGAAGAAACAAACTTGTTTATTATGCAAGCCCTTAGTGAGCATTGTAATTTTCGCAAAGCCAAAAAAAATCAGGCTCTATACAAAGCCATTAGCAGTGATGCCAGACTTTGGGGTCTATTTACTTACCATTTCATTTTATATGAACGATGCTGATCTACTCGCAGCGAGCCTGGCAGCTTTATTCATATAATTTATTAATACTTACCCCTCCGGCGAGGTCCCGCGATGCAACACTGTGCATGCAGTACGGGCAGGTGCGTCTCCTGGTTAGGTAAGTGTTAAACCCTTTCTGTTGTTTATTTTTTATTTGTTTATTTTTTTCATTGACTTTTTCTTTTAAACAAATCTTGTACTTATATATATTCCAGCGGTCTCCCCATATATACCCCCTTTTCCTCCATCTAATAACAGCTAGTATATGGGGATACCGCTGGAATAGAAGCACTAAGGCTAGCCTGAACTGGTGTTAGTTTAACGCTTAGAGCGGAGTGTAAAACTCTGCTCCAAGGGTTAATAAATATAACGAAGCATCGGCACACACTGAAAATGGGCCGGTGAGTAGAAAAGGTATTTTTATATGGATCACCATGGAAACTGCATGGTTTGTAAATATGTTTAATTTTCCTGTGATAATGCCCGTTTCCACATGCAAAAAGGCATTTTTGCAGAAATTATCTTTGTAAATAGACCCCATTACCTGCTATTTCATAATAGCTGCAGATATTTGGCATGCTGAAGATTTCAACAGAAAATAGGGGAGGTGAAGCTAGACTTATTTACCTGATGAATACCGTGTATCCTGATGAGCTCAATGAGAAAAAATTTATATTCCTCATGTACTTTGCATCTGCTATACTTCCAGAACAGATGGAGAGTTTATGAATATCACTTTAGGAGCTTCTGATCTATGCAGCAGTTTGTTCAGAAGGGTAATATTTTGTTTAATAACAAACCATTTTGTTATAGATATTGGTGTTTTAGCAATAATCACTTGATATAACAGTGTGTATTATGGCTGTGCATTTTTGTTATTTTCTAACCTCACTTTGGACCGGATTCAGACTCCTACACGCTTTCCGTACATGTGGGAGTCTGTCCGTCCGAACTCCATCTGTCACTCCCCTCTCTTATGCGGGCTTGCTTTAAATAAATCGTGCGGATCAGCAGTCTGTACAACTGCTTATCCATACAAGTGTATGGATTAAGCTCAAACATGCTCAATCCCACTTAGCGCTAACTTCAATAAGTACCCAATAAATAGACGGACGTAATTCAATGAACAATAGCTACTGCGCATGCGTAGTAGCTATTGTACGTAATCTGCATATGGTTTCGATACGTAGATTGCGTATATACGGTCTTTTAGTTTTGGATCCGGCCCACTATATTCTGTAGCTACACTGGCAGAATGCTATTCATGCAGAGCTTGAAATGAGGGTGTATACATTGGTATACCATAATGTCACTTATCCTGCTGATTGCATTGAAAAGTTGTAAATCTCCATTTACTTTACTTATAATTGCTATGTTTCCATACCGTCACTTCTAAATATCCATACCGCCACTTTTAAATGTCCAGTTTGACCATGTATTCATGTACAGTAGTAAGCTTACTTACCAGAAATTAGCTCTCGTTCTCTTTATTTTGTTCTCTTGCATTGAGAAGGGGCTTTATTCCGTATGATTATGATTGGGTGCTAGGCTGTTTTCCTAGAACACTGTGTATTTAATGTATAGGTAATTTCACTTTGCGATGTATTTGATATAACTAGCACATTTACACATAGATCCCAGACTTATTATGGTACAATTGCTATTTCGGTAGCTGTCTGTTATAGTGGTGTTTTTGCAGATTATTTCTATTAATGGAGTTGACTCCTCCATGTTACAACCTATCTGGCAGCCCCTTTACCATATATTGTGGGCATTTTGGTAGTTGCTTCTGTACATAGGATGGAGTACATTGCAGGTTGTGTCCAGCAGTGTGTCTAGCACATATCCATTTTTTGGTGGGCAGTCCTTTGTTGCTATCTATTCTCTGTAGCCAGTCATTTGTATATCGGTGTGGATGTCTTTAATAATAATCATTAACATAGAAAGTGACGGCAGATAAGAGCCACATGGCCCATCCAGTCTGCCCATTTGTTTATTTAAAACTATACTGACCCTAGACATTATTTACCCTCAATTTAGTTTAAGATTTAGGATATCATTATATTTATCCCAGGTATGTTTACATTGTTCTACTGTTTTAGCCTCAACCACATCAAATGGGAGGCTATTCCACATATCTACCACCCTTTCAGTAAAGTCATTTTTCCCCACACATTTCCTCTGAATCTACCACCATCCAGTTTATATTCATGCCCTCTTGTTCTATTACACCTCTTCCTCTGAAAATGCCACCCTCTAGCCAGTCACAACACTTGATATATTTGAAAGCTGCTATCATGTCCCCCCTCTCCCTTATCTGTTCCAAGCTATACATGTTTAGTTCCTCTAGCCTTTCTTGGTATGATTTGTTGCAAAGGCCATGGACCATTTTAGTTGCTTTTCTTTGCACAGTCTCTAATGTATTTATGTCCTTCTGGAGATATGGCCTCCAGAACTGAACACAGTAATCTAGGTGAGGTCTATAAAGGGGCATCACTACTTCTTTCTTTCTGCTACTAATTCCTCTCCCTATGCAACCAAGCATCTGACTTGCCTTTCTCATTGCTTTGTTACATTGCCTGGCTACCTTTAAGTCACATGAAATAATGACTCCTAGATCCCTTTCCTCCTCAGTAGATTCTAATGTAGTGCCATAAAGAATATATTGAGCCTGTGTTTTTGTGCCCCAAGTGCACGGTTTTGCATTTTTTGGCATTAAACTGCAGTTGCCACACTCTTGACCATTCCTCCAGTCTACCTATATCATGCCTCATTTTCTGTACCCCTCCTGGCTTGTCTACCCTGTTACATATCTTTGTGTCAACTGCAAAAATGCATATTTTCCCCTCCATACCACAGGCAATATCACTTATAAATATATTAAATAGCACTGATGTCTACTGTTTGGAAGCGGTAGGCCTAGTCTGACCACTGCTGCTGGGGTGGCTATCTGCAGATTATATTTCAGTTAATCCTATGATTCCTCTTGCATTTTAGTCTAGAAGGCAGTCCATTTACCCTGTATTGCGAATAACACTTGCCTTTTTACCAAGCACATACTACAGAGTATCTACTATCTATCTATCTATCTATCTATCTATCTATCTATCTATCTATCTATCTATCTATCTCATATCTATCTATCTCATATCTATCTATTAGGGGTTAAGGTGTTCAATTTGATGATCCACCTTGTCTCTCTCTGTAAGAGGAGTTGGTCACGATTGCCAGCCCGAGTGGAAGGTGGTACAGTGTCTATAATCCTATATCGCAGTGTTGCGAGGGGATGACCTGCCTCCACAAAGTGTTTTGCGACCAGTTGGTCGCTGAAACCTTGTGCCAATGCTGCTCGAATATTGCTCCAATGTGCAGCCATATGTTCCCAGAACGTTCTCCGGGTTTTGCCTACATAGGCAAGTCTATAAGGACACTGTATGAGGTATACCACGAAAGTTAAAAGGCATGTCAGATGGCAATTAATTTTAATTTTACTTCCAGAATGGGGTGGCAAAAGTACTCCCCCGTTTGCATGTACCTGCACGTCATACATTGCAGGCACTTAAAGCAACCGGTTTTCAGTGTGGACTGCGGTTTGATCGTGACGTCGGACTTCACAAGTAGGTCTTTTAGATTTTTTTTCCCTGCGGTAACAGGGCATAATATGATTATCTTGTAAGGATGACAATGCTGCATCCTCCTTAATTAGGGGCCACCATTTCCTACAAGTAGCCTTCACACTTTGACTTTGTGTGTTGTACTGTTGCACAAAGGGTAGTCTTTTTTGAATCCTAGCTTTATTCCTGGGTTTAAGGGTTTGTTCTCTTGGATATCCGCTACCTTCTTTTTGATGTCAAGCAATTTTTTCTGACAATAGCCACGTTCACAAAATTTGTTAACCATAATCATCATCTGTGTTTCCCACTGGTCCAAATCCGAGATGATCCTATGAACTCGGATCATCTGGGAATAGGGTAAGCTGTATTTTAGGGCAGGAGGGTGAAATTAATCTGCATGCAATATATTATTGCATTTGGTGGGCTTGGAGAATAGATTTGTGACAATTTTGTCATCTATAATAGAGATCTGGACATCTAGGTAGCTGATAGATGTTTGTTCTACCTGGTACGTGAATTTGATAGGAGTGTTCAACAGATTTAATTCCTCCATCCAGGTACTAAAGTCTTCACCCCCTGGTCCCCACAAAAACAATAAGTCATCTATATATCGACAGTAAAAAAGATAGTGGGTAGTGAATGTGGGATGATTGTAGATATACTTATGTTCCAAAAAATCTATAAAAATATTTGCAAAAGCGGGGGCCACTGATGACCCCATCGCACATCCCGTGAGTTGACAGAAAAATTGAACATTAAAAAAGAAATAGTTCTGTTTGAGAGTTTTGGATAACAGAGACAAAAACAATTTGATGTCCAGACCAGTGTATAGATTGTTATCAGTAATATGCTCTGCCACATCTCTCAAGCCCCCCTCATGGGGGATTGAGGTGTAGAGTCTAGAAACGTCGGCTGTTATAAGTACAGTTCCTGGGGGGATAGATGTTAGAGTGCTGAGTTTGTTGAGCAAGTCGGTGGTGTCACCTATAAACGATTAGCAGTTTTTAACTATCGGCTGGAGATAATGGTCCAGGACTTTAGATAAGTTCGAAAAGATAGAATCCCTAGCTGATATTATCGGCCGTCCTGGTGGGGCTTGTAGAGACTTATGAATCTTCGGGGTAGTATACAGTAATGGTACTTTTGGATGGTCCTGAATAATAATTCGACAGACCTCCTTGGTAATCATCCCCTTCTCTACAGCTTCCAACAATTCACTATCCAGCTCCCATTTATACTGCATCGTTGGGTTAGTGGCCAGAGGACTTTATACTGAGGAGTCAGACAACTGTCTATTAATCTCCTTCACGTAGTCGGAGCGGTTCTGCAACACTATCCCGCCCCCCTTGTCCGCTGGCTGTATGATGATAGAATGATCCTCCGACAGGTCTTTCAATGCGGCTCGCTCTTTGTTATTTAGTTTAGAAACATTTTTGACAGATTTAAATTTCTTTTCCTCATCTAGGAGGATACGGGTCAAAGTTTTAATGGATGCATTCTGAGATGGAGGGTCGAATGCTGAGACAGATTTAAATGGGGTCAATGTTTTAGTGGTAATCGGTTGATTGTTAAAATGCTCTCTGCCTGTCAAACCCTTTCACACTCGCCTGAAGGGAAGCTGCTTCAAACTAGCTATCACACGGTTAACACACAGCTGCCTAACTTCATTACTCCCCACCTGAGTTGGTCTGGTTCTGTCTCTCCCTACTATTGGACTCTCTGATTATTTAAGGCCACTGCAATGGCCCAGCCCTTGCCAGTGCAAAAATTTCCGTTGCCATTGTATCTGGTCTCAGTGCTTCCAGTGCACATTTGCTCCTCCATTGCATGTGGATACTCACCTGTGTCCTTCCTAGTGACTACTCCTGGATAGTCACCTGTTTCCTTCCTAGTGACTACTCCTGGATACTCACCTGTGTCCTTCCTAGTGACTAATCCTGGATACTCACCTGTGTCCTTCCTAGTCTCTCCTCGTGTATCCTGCCTGGTTCCTGGATCCTAGTGTGTCCTCTGTTCCTGCTGTGCCACTGCGGTTCCCTCTGGCTAAAGTGTGTTTGCAGAAACCATCATCGCTGGTGAGCTACTCCACTCACATTGCTTCCTGCGACTCCGGCCTACTATCCTGGGCTGTGCAGCGTTAAGCTGCCATAGAGTCTTCAGCTACCATCTGCTCCAGTGAGTCATCGTGTGAGTACTACTACGCTCAGCCTAAACAGTATGCTGCAACACCATTTCACTGTACCTATGCCATCCGCTTCCTGAGCCGCTACTTGTGCCTGCAGTGTCCTTCTACACCTGTGATCCTTCCAAGCAATAACCACTCTCCTCAGCCTCTCCGTCTTCTTGGACACCACTCTGCTCCACCTGCATCTCTGCTGCTACTCCGAAAGTACTACTCCACTCACATTGCTTCCTGTGACTCCGGCCTACTAATCCTGGGCTGTGCGGCACTAAGCTGCCAGAGTCTTCAGCTACCATCTGCTCCTGTGAGCCAACCTGCATGTGAGTACTACTATCTCCAGCCTATCATCATTGATTCACTCTGTGCTACAGTGACTGTTAACGAACTTTATTCTCTGGTGCACTACTGCACCCAGCCTGCCCCGCTGCATGGAGTTCATTGAACCTTGCTCTCTGGTGCACCACTGCACCCAGCCTGCTCCGCTACAAGGAGCTCAATTGAAATTTGTTCTCTGGTGTACTACTGCACCCAGGCAGCCTCGCTACATTGAACTGTATATCCTGCTGTGCATTTATGCCAGGTGATTCTTTATATCCAGTAACTCCTTGTGTGATATTGCATCTATCTGCATTCCTGTTTCGCTGTTTATTTTACTCTGAACTGTTTGCACTACTACACCCAGCAAGTCTCTAAAGCCTCAACGTCCATTTGCATTTATCGTGTTGCTGTACTTGCCAGTCATTTTCACCAACGTAATACCAATCCACTACCCTCTCAATGGTCGTGGGTCCTGCTATGGATTGTTGACTGTACATACTGCAATATATACTGCCAGCCTTCACTACCGTAGCTCAGATACCAGGGGACCTAAGGCTGAATCCCAGACCCCAGAATTCCTGACACTTAAGATCGGAAACACTATTAACCGTTGAAGTCACCAGAACAGCGGCAATATTAACTCTGAATCATCCACACCCCAAGCTACCTTTCTATTTACAAAGATAATTTGTATTATCTATTAACTTTTTTAGAGATAGTCTTAAATAGATTATATATATAATCATCTTTAGGAAAGGGGCTTCCGGTTCCAGCGCCAATTCTGATAGCCGTGCCTAATAGAGCTCTGTCTCAGCCACAGCTCTCTCACATGTCTCTGCTCTAATCCACCGATAGACCAGGAGATGTTACCAGCAAATCGTACAGAGTGCACAGCTCATCTCCCTGCCCCATATGAAGCGTTATATGACCCCCCAGATGCTGGCAAAACAACAAAAATCCCGGCATGAGAAAGGGTGTGCTGAACCTAAAATGGCGGACACATGAGTCATCAGATCCAGCGGTAATGCCTTCAACACAGATGAATATCTCCTTATCTCCACCAGACCTCTCCCCATCTCATAGTCCTGACAGAGGGGATTCCAATCTTGCCTATACAGATATTGTGATAGTTATTCAAGAAACTATGGCCTCTTTAATGCAGCAACAAGCTGCCACCTTCACTCAAGCAATTAAAGAAGTAAAAGATCAACTGACCCAAATGCAGAAGAGAATTGTTGCTACTGAACAGATAGAAGGACAATCTTTCCAAGATGTATGCGCCTTGAAAGAAACAACAACTTACTTGCAGAAAACACAGAATCAAATGTGGAATAAAATCAACGATCTCGAAAACAGATCTAGGTGAAATAATTTAAGAATAATCTGGCTGCCAGAATCTCTCAAAGGAAACGAGCTGTTTCAATTTCAGTTTCAAAGATCTTGTCATTAAGAGGGCGCACCGCTTGGGAAGTCCTAAACCTGATGAAATGCAAAGGCCCAGAGCTGTCATCTTTAGATGTATGAATTGCATGCACAAAGAGACATTATGGATTGATTCCAGGAAAATGGATCAGCTGACGTGGGAAGGAAGCCGCCCCAGGATCTTCCAAGACTTCTCGGCAGAAGTATCAACAGCCCGTAAAGCTTTCTCTCCATTATGTTCCCAGATGGTGAAGGAGGGTCGTAAGTTTGTGCTTCTTTTCCAGCATACCTGCGATTGTTTGAGGGAAAATCCTTCAAAGATTTTTCTACCTTATCGGACGCTCAAGCTTATCTCTGGGAAATCGCTGAGGAATCCCACCCTTTGACCCAGGACTAGACCGAATTGGTCCTTTATTATAGGTTACAGGTCGTATGGTGGACTTTGATATTTGAAAGTTGAATTACTACGTTTATAGGGCATACTACTCTTTGAGCTTGCCTTTATCTTGTTTTGCTTATCCGTCTCTATTTTACTGCTGTTTTTGTGTATTTGAATTGCTTAGCGGATTATTGGTAAAGAAGAGAGAAGAAGGGGTAGAATATTACACAAAATCCTGCAGGGTGCTAAAAATTTATATATTTTAGCTAATAATAATTAAAAAAAAAAGGGTGGGAACTCTAAAGTCTCCAACATATTGTGTCTTTCCTATGTGAATTTATAAGGTCTGTTAGTGTTATGAACAGAACAGTATGAAACTGGTTACCTAGCATGCAGCAGGGAATCTGGGAGTCTTCGCCAGGGCCCCTAGTGGTGGGGATGGAGTTGTGCAGAGCCCAGATAAACAAGCCGCTATCCTAGGCGCGCAGATTCACTTGAAAGGAGAAATAATAATAAGATCAAGTATTGAGCAAGGCACCGTGACAGTAGGAGAAATGCTATCAGTGTTCACTTTCACACAACAGATAGCAGGTAGAAAGAAACGAATAAACAGACAACATAGACTACCACAAGACAGCGGAGACTAAGAACTTGACCCGCAAGTCAGATTACAAAACAGGAGGCCACTATGTAGCACGAGAATAGAGTAGGACAACGGTAGTCAGCAAAACTAGACAAAACGAAAATAGCCAGGATATGGCGGTGAATAAACAATAGACAAAGCTACACAATATCCCCTTGGTAGCAGGTAAGGATAAATAAATAGGAAAAAATGCCAACTGCCAGTAAATGGCAAGGGTCAATAGCCAGTACCGGAAAATATATAAATGCCACTATGTGGCTAGGATTAAACAGCAAATACAGGTAGGTATAAATGTGCCACTATGTGGCTAGGGATACACAGCCAATACAGGTAGGTATTAATATATACCACTATGTGGTTAGGATTTAACAGCCAATACAGGTAGGTAAATGCGTGCCACTGTGTGGCTAGGGATACACAGCCAATACAGGTAGGTATATAAATATATGCCACAGTGTGGTTAGGATTTAACAGTCAATACAAGTAGGTATATGCATGCCACTATGTGGCTAGGAATACACAGCCAATACAGGTAGGTATATAAATATCCACAGACACCCCCACAACACAGGGCAATAGTGCAGAGACACAAGCCTAATAGAGGTGCAGAGAGCCGGGAACGAGCAGAAAACGGAGCGAGGAGAAGCTACAAGCAGCTATCCCAGAATAGAACTGAATATCACCGGCGTCCTCGTGGAGGAACGCCGGGGATTTAACAGAGGCGCTGCGCATGTGCCGGCCGACCTGTGGAACGCACGCTGCGTTCCACAGAGCAAAGCGGAAGCATCGTTACACGCCGGCTGTCGGCTGCCGGCGTGTAACAGTTAGGTGTAATGCAATATCATCACAATATTGTGGCTGGGGAGGGGTATTACATATTTGGGTGAAAAGAAGCACAGTTGCTTACACTGGTACCTTCTGGACGTTGGGCAGGATTTCAAGCAAGTCCTGCCATGTTTTATTTTTACTTTTGCTAAGGTTATTGTTTGTTTGACTTTGTTGTGTTTCCTGTGTTTCCTACAAAATTCATGCTTAATAAGTTCATATTCCCTAGAGAGTTATACACCATAACATACTATTGATAACCCAAAAACTTAGCAATTGGTATTCCACGATTTATGATTATATGGGCATACAGTCACATAGCTCTCTTCCTTATGGTTATTATATAACATGTCTTCTTTAAAAATATGCTTGTGGAATGTGGGGGAACTAATTCCCCTGTAAAACTGAAAAAACTATTAGTTTACCTCAAAAAGTAAAACATGGACCTGATGATGTTACAAGAAACCCACTTATTAGAGCCAGAAATTTCTAAACTTAATATGATGGGATTTAAAGTGATTCATTTTGCACAATACACCTCTAAGTCTAGGGGAGTTGTGACACTTGTTCAGAAGCAAATTCCTTTTATTTTGCATAGTAATATTATAGATCAGCAAGGAAGATATACCATTTCAGATATCTCTATTGGTTACCCGTCTCACTCTCTGTAATATGTACGCCCCAAATGTATCCCAATCAAAAAAATTTAAAAGTCTCTTTGTGATACTTTACCCACAGGATAATTCTTCCATGATAATAGGAGGGGATTTCATCTATGTTATTTCCCAGCGTATAGACCGCCAACATACCTCTAAATGGTCCCTTACCCAAAATAAAAATATTGGCCTACATTCTTTAGTGTCTCAGCTTAATTCATTAGATATCTGGAGATCTCGGCACCCTGTAGACAGAGAATTTACATGTCTGTCGGCAGCTCATTCTACGCTGTCTCATTTAGATTACCAATTCACTTCAGATGACACTAAAATTGGACCAATTTGTATATCAGATCACGCGTTAGTCTGCTACAGATGTAGGTCATTTCAAACAGTGGCGTCTTCCTCTCCACTTAACTAATACCCTATCATTTCGACAGATGCTAGTTGCCAAATGGGATACATACAATGCCAATAACACAAAACATAAGACGGATCCCCTTTTATTTTGGCAGACAGCTAAAGCAGTCCTTAGGGGGGAAATTATGTCATACACTAAACAACATAATAAGCAATCCACAGCTATGTATTTGATTGCACAGAAAATACTTACTAAAGCCTATGAAACATTTCTGAGCTCACCCATGGTCTCTAATACAAACGCCTACCGTGATATGAAAGTGCACTTTGAAGCGATATTGCAACAACTGGGGGATAGGTATGTCACGAGGGTGAATTTCTGTTTGATCTTATCAATATGGCAATAAGACTGGCCGTTTACTATCTATTCTATTAAAAGGGAATAAAAAACTTAACAATATCAGTTGCCTTAGAAAAATGGATGGTTCTCAAACATCTAGGAGATCAGATATTTATGAGATATTTATTTCTTTTATAAATCTTTATATGAGGGTAAACCTATTGACTCTAAGGTTAAAGCTGATTTTTTTTAAGCAGCTTAGCCCAAAGCTGCAGAGTCAACATGTAGATTTCCTCTCCACACCAATTTCTATTGAAGAAATTAAACAAACCATCAAAAAATTAAAACACCCTTAAAGCACCGGGCCCAGATGGATTTGGGTCAGAATTTTACAAAATACTCTCTCCACAGTTAGTCCCCATCCTCTATTCTGTGTATGATGTCATGTGGACACAACATAAGATTCCCAGGTAATTCAACTCGGCCATTATTAAAGTTATTCCTAAACTAGGGAGAGATATGGAATTGGCATCTTCATATAGACCGTACTAAACGTAGACTACAAAATTTTCACTAAGATACTTGCGGACAGATTGAAAGTAGTCCTCCCATCGATAATCCACCCCGATCAAACAGACTTTATTTGGGGAAGGCATTCAGTTACTAATATCCATAAAATACTGATGGTATTACAAGAACTTGAGTGGAATCAAACCCCTGACCCTAACCTAGTCAATTCATTAGACGCTGAGAAGGCATTTGACAGGGTTACTTGGGACCATTTGTTTGAGGTACTGCAGAAATTATTGGTTTCCCCGATATATTTATTCAAGCTATATCTTCCTTATATCTGGAATCCTCAACTCAAATTAGTAACAATGGATATTTGTCTGCCCCCTTCCCCATTTAATGCGGTACTAGAAAGGGGTGTCCTCTTTCTCCCCTTTTATTTGCAGCAGCCTTAGAGCCTTTAGCAATAAGATAAAATTCAGACCTTAGGAGTATTGTAGTCAGCAATAGGGAGATTAAGTTATCACTTTTTTCTGATGACGTTCCTATTTGTCTCGACCCCCCCCCCAC
>WWET01007958.1:1602-13130 GCA_011038615.1 Limnodynastes dumerilii | reverse complement strand
AACATCCCTACCGTCAATTATAGACACTATCTCACAGTTTGGTTCCTTTGCAGGTTACCGTGTAAATTTCCAAAAATCAGAAATCATGCCTCTCACGAGAAAGGATAAAATTAGTAAAATGTCAAATATCATCAATCAATTCCAGATGACATATAATAAGTTGAAGTATCTGGGAATCTTCTTAACCCCCTTTTTACAAAGCATTTATAAAGTAAATTTTAACCCTAAATTCTAAAATTACTGAAGAGTGGCTACATCTTAATCTGTCTCTCTTGGGTAGAGTTGCAGTCATCAAAAGCGTCATGTATCCTATATTCTACAAATGATCCTGCTGTGAATGTTAAAATGTGTGACTTTTGTGAGGGGATATTTCGTAAATTCATTTGGAATGGAAAACGTCCTAAGATTCCTATCTCTAGGATGAAATTGTCCAGAGATAGAGGTGATGTGGGAGTGCCAGATATTCTTACTTTTTCACACGCAGTCCACTTCAGATATATATCAGACTGGTCTTTGGGGAAGAATACATACTCTGATCAATCCTTAGAGGAAGAAAGTTTCCGTCCATATTCTCCGGCAGCTTTATTATTATAAGAAAGATATCCCGCTTCACCTCCTTAATCATATACTATTCCTTGACACCTATCAATCATGGATTTCTATCAATAAAAAATATGGAAGAAATATTCATAGCTCAAAATATATCCCTATCACGGGTAATCACAATTTCCCTTCAGGCCTAGACAATCGTTGGTTAATAATATGGAAACAGAAAGGTATCAAGATCACTTACAACATCTTTGATCCGGGGGGACAGCTACTTACCTTCCAATCTATTAAAGATAAATTTGGAATCCCTAACAGCCAGTTTTATATGTATTTGGCACAGACATCACCAAAATCTTTCTCTAATCACGATGAGATTGACCACTTGATGCAATTATTTCATTTCACCAAAACTGTTAAATATAAAACTATCACAAATTGCGGCAGACCCCGCACTTACCTGTGTCCCGGTTCCCTGTCTGTACCTCTCTCCCGGCGCACGGGTCCTCGCAGCCGTCGGAGACTATCACTGAAACAGTGACAGCCTCAGTTATACTCACCAGTCTTCCCGCGGCGTCCTCCACGTGGACTCTGGCGCCAAACATCGCGGCGCATCGGTCCATGGGCGCTGCCATCTTAGCTGCATCACGTGCTGCTGCTCCACCAATGAGTTCTGCCGGCCGCGGTCCTCCAACCAATAGGCGCTTAAGGCACTCTATTTAAACCCTGTCAGTTCTGTCAATCGTTGCCAGAACAACTAGGTCTTCTAGGTGCCTAGTACTCCTGCATTGAGCTCCTGCTTGACTCCAGTCCTGTTGGTATCCAGTCCTGCTTGGCTCCAGTCCTGCTTGGCTCCAGTCCTGCCTGGTCCAGTCCTGCTTGGTCCAGTCCTGCTTGGTCCAGTCCTGCTTGGTCCAGTCCTGCTTGGCTCCAGTCCTGCTTGGCTCCAGTCCTGCTTGGCTCCAGTCCTGCTTGGTCCAGTCCTGTTTGGTCCAGTCCTGCACCGCTGACTCCAGTCCTGCCTTGAGACTCCATCTTTGCACCACTGACTCCAGCCCTGCTTTTAGCACTGGGACTCCTGCCCTGCTCTAGTTCGGACTATTTTACTCCTAGTTTACGGACTATTACACTCCTGGTTTACAGACTATTATACTCCTTGTTCACGGACTATTTACTCCTGGTTCACGGACTATTATACTCCTGGTTCACGAACTATTATACTCCTGGGCACGTTAGTGTCGAACTATCTACTCTTGTTACCAAAGACTGCCTTGTTCTTTCTTGTCACATACACTGTATGCACCAATCATATATTAAACCAGCCACCTTCCATTTTACACCTGCTCATCTGTCTCACTCCCTGAAACCTGGAACCGATCCCACCAAACCATTGAACATGACAGTTTGTTCTTGCCCAATGGATCCTACCGGGGCAAACCCCCAGAGAACAATGTCAAACATGGCCGACAGAATTGAGCGACAGGAAGCGACGATTGGCCAAGTGGTATCATGCCTCCATGAACTGGCAAACCAGGTGGGGGTCTTCCAGCATACGGTGATGCACCAAGGACCAGCTGCCTCATCAAGCAGTTCATCTAGTGGACACCGAACACCTCTTTCAACTCCTACTAAATATGATGGGAACCCAAAACTCTGTCAGGGTTTTTTGAACTTGTGCTTATTACAATTCAAGCTGCAGCCAGAGAATTTCCCATCCAACGGCGTCAAAGTGGCGTATTTCATCTCTCTTCTCTCCAGTCAAGCCTTGGATTGGGTGTCTCAGCTCTTGGAGAAAAATGACCCTCTACTCTCCAACCTCGAAAATTTTCTGGAAACTTTTAGGGTTATCTTCGACATGCCAGGCCGTTCCTCTTCCGCAGCCACAGACATCCTCCGCCTACGCCAGAAGGACATGACCATGGGTCAGTATGTGGTACTCTTCCGGACTCTTGCTTCTGAGTTATCATGAGGAGAGGAGGCGCTTATATCAATTTTTTGGCATGGACTGGTGGATCGTATTAAAGATAATTTAATTTCTTCTCAGCTACTAACTACCCTGAACGAGTTGATCACTACATGTACACGTGTGGATATCAGTCACAGAGAGAGAGCAACCAAAAGGAAAGAATCTCTTCGAGCCAAAGCTCCTTTCACCACTCGACTTAGGGCCTCACCGCCACCTACTGAGGAACCCATGCAACTCAGCAAATCCCGGATCACAGAACAAGAGCGTCAAAGACGTACAAAAAATAATTTGTGCTTTTATTTTGGAGAATCTGGGCATCTTCGCCTTCAGTGTCCCAAGCGCCCGGGAAACGTGCGTTCCTAACTAAGTCAGAGGAGCCTGAGTTAGGAGTGCCTCTATGCTCCTCCACAAAGAAAGACCTTGCCAATTACCTTGTCCCTGGATTCTGGATGTACAAATCTCACTGCTCTTCTAGATTCGGGAGCTGCAGAGAACTTCATCTCCCTGAGCGTGGTAGAGACTTTTAAAATTCCCATTGAAAAACTTGACATACCCATCTATATCACTGCTGTGGATGGGAGTCGAATACCCAGCGGTACCATTACCCATCGAACCAATTAAACTCCAGACAGGTCTCTTGCACAAGGAGATCGTTCACTTTTTGGTGCTATCTCAAACTACTTCTCCAGTCATACTTGGCCTGCCTTGGCTTCAACAGCACAATCCACATGTGGATTGAAGTATCCCTGAAATTGTCCGATGGAGTAATTATTGTTTCAAGAACTGTTTATAGCGAATCAGTCCTTATCGCTTAGCCAAGACTACAACCTCCCTGGACTTACCCATTCAATACCAAGAATTTAGTGACGTATTCAGCAAACAATCCGCTGAAACATTGCCGCCTCACCACCCATGGGATTGTCCCATTGACCTTCTCCCCGGAACCTCTCCTCCAAGAGGTAGAACTTACCCACTATCACTGCCTGAAACACAAGCCATGAAGGACTACATCCGGGAAAATCTAATTTGTGGGTTTATTCGACCATCCTCGTCTCCTGCTGATGCTGGTTTCTTTTTTGTAAAGAAAAAGGATGGAGGCTTACGCCCATGCATCGACTACAGAGGGCTTAACGCTATCACCATAAAGAACCGGTACCCTCTACCTTTGATTCCAGAGATGTTCAATTGCATCAAAGGTTCGACCATCTTCACCAAATTTGATCTCAGAGGAGCCTACAATTTAATCCGTATCCACAGCGGGGATGAGTGGAAGACGGCGTTCAATACCCGTGATGGACATTACGAGTATTTGGTAATGCCTTTCGGCCTCAGCAATGCCCCTGCCGTCTTTCAAGATTTTGTGAATGAAATTTTCCGTGACCTCCTAAATACCTCCGTGGTAGTCTACCTTGATGACATATTAATTTTTTCCCGAGACCTGAGTACCCATCGACAGATGGTCAAAGAAGTCCTGTCCCGTCTACATAGGAACCACTTATACTGCAAACTAGAGAAGTGCACATTTGAGACTGACAGTATTCCATTTCTGGGGTTCATCCTATCTGGGACTCAAATTCAGATGGACCCACAGAAAATCAAGGCAATTTTGGATTGGCCACAACCCACATCATTGAGAAGCACTCAACGATTTATTGGTTTCGCCAACTTTTACCGATGGTTCATCCAAAACTACTCCACAATTATTTCTCCCATCACGTCACTGACCCATAAGGGGGCTAACCCTGCAAAATGGCCCTCGCCTAGCCAACAAGCGTTCCAGCGACTCAAAGAATCCTTCATTTCCGCTCCAATCCTTAGACAACCTGATACCACGTTACCCTTCCTACTTGAAGTAGGCGCCTCAGCAGAAGGGGTTGGAGCAGTCCTATCACAAAAATTTCCTGACGGTCAGACTCATCCATGTGGATTCTTCTCAAGAAAGTTCTTACCCACGGAGAGGAATTACACTATTGGTGAGAAAGAACTACGTGCCATGAAATTGGCACTTCAAGAATGGAGACCTAGAGACATTCATTCGACTTTATGTTTCTTCTTCCCAAAATGACTGGGTGGACTTATTACCATGACAAAAGAAGAGCAAATGCCCTAATACCCTGATGTTCTTACAGCGCCCCCTCTAAACAACGGTTAATTCTAAACCTTTATATACAATTTTGAAGAGTAGTTTCAGTCATATATCAAGTCCCAAATCTTATCAGTAACACACAATATGAAGACTGTCAAGCCTTTTCTTCCACGCTATTCATCCTGCCAATGCTTACACTTTATACTTCTTGGTTATCTGCTCAGAGTTTATCTCTTGCACCTGGCTCTGTCCCCCTGCCGTTGTCCGCGGCAACTGTCCCATTCTCCTATGCCGTACCTCCAGAAGACAGAATGGGGAAAGACAACCTAGTGCAGCTAGTTAACTACCAAAATACAGAGCTAATGGTATTAATGCACTTATACTGTCCTTCTCTTTATTCTTTGCAGGTAATAAATCAAATGATCACATCAAGCACCCCTCCTCCAGCCGTTCTCACCTGTCCGGAAACGAGAAAATGGGGAATCTAGTGCAGATGGTCACCTTATAAGTAAGTATATCCAACAAAAAATGCACTTACATGGTTCTCCTCTTGAATAAATGCTCTACTGATGGTCCTTTTCTCTCTCCTTTGCAGGGGTTAAACGAATTCACCGAGCTGCCAGCCGCTAGGCAGAACTCTGGTCCAAATGCTCCTCCTCAACTCCTTATCCACAAGATCTAGCGTGCCTCCACAGGTGTGCAGCTCTCCTCCCAGTAACTCACCGCAGAGGTCCCCAAAATAGCCACACTGAAACGGTAACCCCCAAGAGAACCATGTAAGTGCATTTTTTGTTGGATATACTTACTTATAAGGTGACCATTTATAAAGTCTTTAAGAATACCACATGGTATTTATATAGAAACTTACAAATCGGATCTGAAACCCCATAATTAGTCAATAAATCACTAATAAATCACTAGGTCGGTTGCCCATTTAGTCTTCCGATTATATAGACTGCTCAAAATAGTGTGGAAATGATAACTTACCTTTTCGGGGGTAATTACATGGTAAAATGATGGGAAACACACTTTTACTTTGTATTTTATTTTGCTTTGTGTTTTTTATTTATATTTCATTTCTATTTTTAGTTAATGTTCATGTGTATGTGATGTATGTGATGTATAATGGTCATTGTTTCTCAATTCGGTAAAATGGATATATATTCCTTTATACTGTAAAGCTGGCCATACACTAGAATGATTATCGGTCCCAGCAGGGGGTAAGCCGATAAACGGGACGATTTCCCGCTAGGGAAATGTCCCAATATCGGCACCATACACCTCCTCTGCTGGGACCGATAATCCTAGCAGAAGAGGGGAGGGGGCAGCGCTCTATGTTGCTGCTGCTGCTTTGTATCTATGTGCAAAGCTGCTCTGACAGCTTTGCAGGTATACTTTAAAGCTGTCAGAGCAGCATAGTACATAGATATACAGCAGTAGCTATTGCATGCATAATACAGATAAGAATCAGCCGAAGCCGCGCTTCACACAACGCGGATTCGGCAAATCCCTGTCTGTACTACTCATGCAATAGCTGCTGCTGTATATTTATGTACTATGCTGGTCTGACAGCTGTAAAGTATACCTTCACAGCTATCAGAGCAGCTTTGTACATAGATATAAAGCAGCAGCAGCTCTAAACAATAGGGAGCCATTGATTAGGGAGCTTGCTGATTGGCTCCCTTAAAATATCGGGAGCTTTCTCGCGATTTAAATCAAACATGCTGAAAGATCAAATAATCGCACCAGAGCGTTTCTGGTGCATTTATTTGACGTTTCAAAAATTGATCTGTACCATACACTAGAGCGATTATTTGCCCGATCACCCGATAATTGGGAGATCAGGCCGATAATCGCCTAGTGTATGGCCAGCTTAAGGGTGTTAGCGGGGACAGAAGCGTCACTGGCTTCAGATGAAGACTTTCCATATCTGAATAGATCTCTGGGAGTTTTTAAAACGTGGCTGAATATTTTCTTTTATGATTACACAGTATAATAAAAATAAATAGTAATGTCCCAAATGTACCAACACAGAGCAAACTTGACTTAACAGCTGTTTATTTTATGGGGGGTTTTTTTTTCCAACTTGTGACAACTACAGTGACGCAAATGGCTTCTCATCAGTAAGAACGCGGTCACAGGAGGCCTGGGCAATAAATAGCGGTTAGGCTACTGTATATGGTGCTGGAATTAGGAGGGCAGCAGGGCACGATGAGGCGTGCACGGTGCAGGTGTGAGAGCTGCGTACAAGTCACACATTACACAGAGCTAATGATGATCTCTCTGCTTCCCAAAACAAACTGAACACCAGAAGACGCAGCTGAACCAGCAAACTCCAAGGGCACCGGGCGCCTGGGAGACAGCTGCACAGTCAGTGACATCAGCGAACACTCCGTCCTGCTATAAATCAATAGCCTTAAACCCAAACACCGTCATCTTTTCTTCATCACACAAATCCGATGAAATGGAGGCCTCACTGTAATAGAACTGTGACCTACTTATCCTCAAACACCTCTCTCCACAAAGGGCTCAGAAATCACTATTATCGCCAAACCCTCTCTTTTATCTTTACTTTTTGAGTTGTTTTTTTTCAATTTTATTTTTGTTATTTCTGCCTTTTGTTAGAACTCTGCACAATAAGATTTATCAATCTTCAGTCATAAAAATAATAGCAAAATAATAAAAATGCAATATCCAGGTAAATATATTTCTTTAAAAGAAATGACTCCGTTAAATGTTTTAATCTGTACGAAGAAACCGCAATGGAAAATTATTTACAGAAAGAGCGATGTCTAAAATCTGGTTACTGCTGAGAAACAAGTGGCCCTCAGCACGGACACCTCAGCAGAGGAGTTCTGGATTGAAACCTTGAGAGTGGACAGATCTGATCCCTGAATACACTGGTAAGAATCTAATGTATTTTTGGCTATTGTAACATATGTTTGATTGTTAAATTGAAGTAAACATGATGTGACTATTATTGGAACACAACCTGCGTCTGTTTTTCCTTATTATAAAATACGCATCTATTGAACTACATTGCGTATGCTATTATTGGTTCGCATTGCGTGCGTCACTATTAATTCGCATTGCGTGCGAATTTATTTGCGTATTGTTATTATATGCATGTTACGCTATTAGGAATAGAAAAATATCTTTATCACATTGATGATCGAAATTTGGTGAAAATTAATATCATTAATACAATCCGTGAATATCACGATGGAAATCATTAATCATAGCATGGTAATATTATTCATAAGCAAACCTTAAAAATCCAAGTCTATGCACTCATTTAAGCCTCCAGGATACAACGTTTGCAACATGTGGATCCAGTATGCTTCTCTGGAGCACAGGCGTTGATATCTATCGCCACCTCTGGTGGTAATAGGTATAGTCTCTATGCCCATTATCCTAAGGCAAGAGGCATTTGAGCTACAGCATTTTGCGAAATGCGTAGCTACACTACTGCGTGGATTTTGGTTCAAGATATTCCGCCTGTGCTCCAAAGATCTAAGGCACAAAGGACGTGTGGTGCGCCCCACATACTGGATTCCACACTCGCAATTAAGCAGATATATCAAATATGCAGTTTGGCAATTAACACATGTTTTAACAGGATAAGTTACACCAGTAACGTGTGACTTAAAAGTTTTTGCCTTATTATGAATAAGGCTACATGTTAAGCACCTATTGCTGTTACATCTATAACATCCAATTATCTTGGGCAGGCTCCATTTTTCACTTGTAATACTTTGAGCTTTTTTGAGATTCTTACTGTAAAAACTTGGCGCTAAATAATTACCCAAATTTTTTGCTTTTTTAAAAATCACCTGTGGATTGTCAGATAAACAGGATTTAAGCATGGGATCATAAAGGAGGGTTTGATAATTACGCTTGATGATGTTAGTAATTTTATTTGCAGCACAATTATACTGTGATACAAAGAATGGAAATTTGGGTTTAGAGCTATCCTTCTTTTTATGCTGAGGATGTGATACTAAAAGGGAGGACCTCTCTAAAGATGTCACATCCTGTAGGGCCTCCTCCAACAGGGAGTCAGGTTAAGACCTCTCTCGGAAAGTCCCAATTAAATGCTCCACCTGAGGTTTAAAAGTATCAATAGAAGAACAGTTGCGTCGTAAACGACGCAGCTGTCCTTTCGGTATATTGGTGAGCCAAGCTCTTTTGTGGTTACTGTTGTACTCCAGAAAGTTGTTACAATCTACAGTTTTTTGAAAAGTATAAGTAGTGATAACGGAATCTATTATCTCAACTGTAATATCCAAATAATGAATTTTTACCGGACTGATGTCACAGGTAAAACTAAGATTAAATGTATTAGAATTTAAACTAAAAAGGTATGAAAATACCTATAATTACCAACTGTGAGAGAACCTCTTATAAGAATTTGTTTCTTTTCCAAAGGACTTGTAATGTTTAGTAAATATGAATTAAAATAAGGCTAAAACATACAATGTTTCTTATATAAATGTATTTTTATTATAGTTTGCTTACTTTAGGGAATATCGACAGGTTTAAAACTATGTTCTAATTAAGTGCACACACCAGTTAACCAATTAAGGTAATTAAAGGTATATAAAGGGATTCTTTAGGAACCCTTCATTACCCCTTCTGAAGAAATTGTAGGTGTTACAAAGAAACGCGTCAAGGACGCATCCTGTGTACCCCTCGTTCGCACAGCCTGCACAAGCACTTTGCTCCATTCATAAGGGTCTTCTTTTGTTGTTTCAACGCCAGACGGAACAAGTAAAAAACGTATTGTTTTCCTGCACCAAGCCTACTGCTCTTCTTGCAGCACCACACTACATAGGGCTGCCTCATGAGTGCTTTAAGCCACGAGGTACTCAGTGAGATTCTCACAACCTCCGTTGGGACTATACATCATGCTGGAATGACTCAGTTACACACAGCACTGCTCCTGTAGACTGCACAAGGAGACGCACATTGGCAGACGAGAAGTACAGCGGTCGTGGTATCTGCCTTTGTCCCTTTATTGGGACATACCGGGACGCCAAGCTTACCATCTGTTTCCCAGGAGAATTGTGTGCGGTTGATCACAGATCCAGCAAGTATTCCAAGCGGTTATTCTTAAGGCTCCACTAATACACTCTTTTTGGAGTCCAGTATCATACTAGCGTGGGAACCGTGAGTAACAGCAATTTAGATCTATTGATCAGACATTCAATCTAACAAACTGCAACATTGTGTGGCATTCTGCAACTTTATTACTAATCTTCAATACGTGATTGCACTATACTTGAACCAACTGTACAATTGAAATGACTTTCTGGATTTCAGAGTTACTCAAGTGGTAACCTTACAACTCAGGCCCATTGTTCTAGAGCTTGCCATATTGTTGATGCACATATTATTGTGCACATCTTATCTTAGAGGGGTACTATAGATGCACAACTACCTTAAGTTTTGTATATTTTATTGTGTTTAATAAATTTATATTGTTTTACAAAACCTGTCGATTTTCCCCAATTTTCTTTAGCGCTCCTCCAGAATTTGGATTTTTGGATTTTTTGTGACAGATTGGCAGTTTCTGTATTGGTAGGAAGCGCTCTGAGAAAATTGATTTGTGTTTATTGCACTTGTCTACATAGCTCGAGCCCAATTTTCCTTCCTTTTTTTAAATTTGTAATAACTCTTGCATTCATGACATGCTTGTACTTATGTCTTCTACTTGTTTATGGAAAAAAGCATTAAAATGTTTTTTGGTTTTTTTAAATAATCATGTTTAGGAAAACATGTTTTTGCTTTTGCTTTGGAAGATATTAGTCACTGAAAAATGTTAATAAATATATATGTTATTAAGTAAAAAAGTTTGGAAGCAAAGAGCCAGAGTAATATATTAGAGGCAGAGTTCAATAGCTGTATTTAGTAGCAGAGGAGAAGATCCTGGAAATATGAAAAGAAAAGAGGTTATCTGAGGACTACAAATGGCACTTGAAAATCTTGTAGTGCTTTTCTGAGAATGCTTAATAAGAAAATATCATACGATTCACATTGCTCCTAAGTGCATTGTGGGTTGAAATAAAGATACTAAATTTGATTCAAGAGAGTATTGGGTTTAAGTCCCCTTGACATGTAACATGTAGCAAGATTTACGCGTCGTAAGTTCGAAGAACTTCCATAAAGGAGGCTGGCACTTAATATCTGCATACCTAAACCCCACAATATAGGCGGGATTATGCATGCTAATTAAGTGGAAGAAGCAGTGATGCACGGATCTGTGTCCATACAGACACAGATCCATGCGGTTAAGTCAAGGTAGGGTCCAGAACTCTGTAAGAAGTAGGGGAGTGCCGGGGGCGTGCACTCCCCACCTCCGTGCTTCATTACAGAGCTATGTGCATATGTAAGTCACACAGAGATCTCAATCTGGTCCCATGTGACCAAACCCTGGTTTGTAAGATGAAGAGAATAGCATAAGATTGATGGTGTGTTGGGACCTGTAAGAAAAGAAACAAAGATATCTTTGCTGGAACATGAACCCCAAGTAAGTCTTCCTTTATTATTATCATTTATTATTACTTTTGTTATTTGGCTGCCTGCGAGAGAGAGAGAGAGAGAGAGAGAGAGAGAGAGAGAGAGAGAGAGACAGAGAGTGAGAGTTGTGACATGTTCTCTGACAATTTAATATAATGACAATATTCAGAATAATGTTGAATAAAATAACTATCAAAAGTGTAACACAGTTCCTAGTTATTCAGGTTTTGTCTATATGTTATATTGTCAGGGAGGGTGTGTTTTTAGTTATCTCAGCTGGTAATTACACAATATTTAATCATTATATTCAAGTTTAGTGTGTATTTTGAGCTAAATTGATACAACTGTGTTTTCCCCTGAAGATTCTGCCAGCCAGGTGACATTAAAAAGTAGCCAGTGTAGTGGGGGAGG
>WWET01007956.1:14605-30359 GCA_011038615.1 Limnodynastes dumerilii | reverse complement strand
AGTTACTCCTGGGCTAAACCATGTTGATTGCAGGGGAGTCATATTTCATCTGTTGTAAACAGTATTAGAGTTGAGAGGTGATGTTTCCTATCCCAAGTCTAAATAACAGTGTAATAGTAAAGCTGGTCAGTATCTGTGTGCAGTAAGCAATTCAAAGATATATCCCTGCATGCAAAGAATACAATTAGCTTGACTCCCCCTGAAATCAACATGGTTTAGCCAAGGTGAAACTAAGTTCAAGCACTTAACTATGTCTGGATCAGGCCCAATGTCTGGAGAGAGAGTGGGATTATATAATAATAATGTGTGGAGAGAGAGTAGGCTCATAGAATAATAATGTCTGGAGAGAGTGGGATTATAGAATAATAATGTCTGGAGAGAGAGTGGAATTATAGAATAATAATGTTTGGAGAGGTAGTGGGATTATAGAATAATAGAGAGTAGGATTATATAGTAATGTCTGGAGAGAGAGAGTAGGATTATAGAATAATAATGTGTGGAGAGAGAGTGGGATTATAGAATAATAATGTCTGGAGAGAGATTAGGATTATAGAATAATAATATGTGGAGAGAGAGTATAATTATAGAATCATAATGTGTGAAAAGAGACTGGGGTTATAGAATAATAATGTCTGGAGAGAGATTAGGATTATATAGTAATGTCTGGAGAGAGAGAGTAGGATTATAGAATAATAATGTCTGGAGAGAGTGTAGGATTATAGAGTAATAATGTCTGGAGAGATAGTAGGATTATAGAGTAATAATGTCTGGAGAGAGAGTGGAATTATAGAATAATAATGTCTGGAGAGAGAGTAGGATTATAGAATAATAATGTCTGGAGAGATAGTGGAATTATAGAATAATAAATCTGGAGAGAGAGTAGGATTATAGAGTAATAATGTCTGGAGAGAGAGTAGGATTATAGAATAATGTCTGGAGAGAGAGTGGAATTATATAATAATAATGTCTGGAGAGAGAGTGGGATTATAGAATAATGTCTGGAGAGAGAGTAGGATTATAGAGTAATAATGTCTGGATAGAGAGTGGGATTATAGAATAATGTCTGGAGAGAGAGTGGGATTATAAAGGAATAATGTCTGGAGAGAGAGTGGGATAATAGAGTAATAATGTGTGGAGAGAGAGTAGGATTATTGAATAATTATGTCTGGAGAGTGTAGGATTATAGAATAATAATGTAAATAACCCACCACTGCTGCGCTATTGGTATGAGCCCAGTCCTTAAACTATTTAATAATGACACCTCCTCAGAAAGAGATAAATAACACATAATAGCATAGTGGTTACCACTGATACACAAGTCTTTAATTGTAAATCAGTGCATCTAAAAAACGGCCAACAGTCCTCTTCTATGCCATGTTGATGGTATGTACCGTCTATGAATATTGGGGTAGATCAATGAGGTTTAAGGCGCACGTGTTATATATAATGAATGAAGTCTAGTCATGTAGGAAATTCTGGAATATTTTATTTGGAGTGAAAGTCCTCTCCCTATACTCCCTCTATCTCACCAATGCATGAGAAGATCACTGACCTGGCCAACAAGATCACTCTGCTGCTGACTGTAGAGGTAATGGCTGTGGAGGGTCTGAGCGACATCTCTTTATTATCTACGTAGGTGTTTTCAGAAGGATAGACCGTGTCTGTGCAAGGAGCTGATGACAGAGGAGCCATTATAACTAGGTAGGAGAACACGTTAATTGTATTGCAGAGCCTTGTAGATATACACATACACAGTAAATGTAACGCTTCCTCTCCAGGTGGATCTAGTGACAAAAATATCACCCCCGGATTGTGACGAGGAAGAAAGCATCATGTCACAGGTGTATCAGGTATCGGAAATAACAAAAAATAACAAAAGGACCGCTAAAAAGCCTGCAGCACAAATCACACACAAAGAGAACCCAACTCTAATTAAAGTACAATACAAAAGCAAAGTATGTGTATTGGCGTTGGTATCTAAACCCTGTAAATTAACTCTTCTGAAAGAGTCAACAGATATAGAAATCAAGTAAAATCACGCAGCAAATGCAGTGAAGATTAAGTGGAAAAATACACCTAATAAATTAATATATATATGATCTACAAAATGAGGCAGATATCTAATTGACTAAAAATACATAAACAGCGGTAGATATCCATAAAAGTATAGGGAGACCTATAAATTCAAAACTCAATAATCCATGTCCACCTGAGAGAAGTTTCTTAGTTTCTTAAAAGGAAACAGAAAAGATAGAAAAATATATACTTTAATGCTACATAATAAAAATCAATGACAAATACAATAAAATCGCAAGCAAAGTCAAATGTTCACTTTCCTCAAGACCAACTCAATAGCGCTGTGGCCGAAGGTGAGATCTGAAGGTGGTGAAAATGTCCCGGGAAGCACCAATGATGTAACAGTCTCAATCCTGGCGGCAGCAGCATGAGTGACGGGATCAGCGAAACAGTGTGGAATTTCCACTACGCGTTTCGGGCCAGCAGCTCTTTCTCAGTTTCTGCATTTGTTGACTCTCTCAGAGGAGTTGATTTACAGGGTTTAGATACCAGCGCCAATACACACACTTTGCTTTTGTATCAGGGCATCGCCAAATACCAAAGTGCATTTTCACTGCATGAGATCAACAGAAACTGTGGGTCCAAAACACTGATATTGTACAGTTTAATATCAATGAATTTGGACATTTTAACTCTACTTAATGACCTTTTTTTGTTTGTTTAGGTTACAGGTATGAATAATATTAAGGTAGAAATTCTAGAGGAAGATAAAGAGAAGTTTGTTACAGGTGATCTGAAGATTAAGGAGGAGGATATCCCGATAGATCTCAGTATAAGTGAGTAATAGAAACTATTGGGGAAATGAGGGGACAGCAGTGTCTACATCATATGAGGATGATATGAGCATCATATGAGCATGAGGATGCGGTGTCGGTCAGATTGCGACTGATACAGCCGCCAGCTGAATCGTGGCTGTATCACTGGAAATAGAAAATTGCTGCCTATTTCAAACCATTCACAATAGCGACAGGCGGTGGCGGGCTGAGCTTAGGGCTCGAGAAGGGAGGGCTAGCGCTTAAGGGGAAGATTAGGCTGTGGAACATGGAGGGTTTGGACCAGGGCTCAAAGATGGGGAAAGCTATAGCTGAAGAGGAAGGTTACGGTTAGGCTGCATGAAATAGAGGGTTAAGGTTAGGATAACGCGCTTACCTGTCGCGGTAGAAATCTTTGCGGCTTCAGGAGACGCAGCACCGCCACTCTCAAGACTGGAGACTACCGCAAGATGGTCCGTCGTAGCAGCAAAACACCCCCATCGAGTGTTAGAGGACAAGAAATATGACCTATGTCCATCCACACTGATATATCCCCAACAAAAGCTAAAGAGACGTTAGCATAGCAGCTCCACAACTAGTGTATATGATTAAGACACAATGCTTGATATTGACTAAACACCAAATAAGATTTTTAATAATACCTTGCAATCGGAGGGATCACATTTTGGGCCTGATCCAGACCTACGCATGAGAACGGAGCGTATTACCGCTGCAGCGTAAAAACTTTCACTCCCACGACACTCCCTTTACCTTCCTTTCATTACGCCCGCCGAACCCTACCCTAACTTTTCCATGTGTTCGTACGTATTTTCGTAGCGACGCGCTGCTCGTAGCGGCCTAAGCCCGCCCATACTGTACAATTTAAATGTCTCCCCGCCTACATTCCTTAACTCCAGCGTCCGTACTAACTTCGTACTATAAACACGCCCCGTTGTCGGAAAAAACGCAAACAATACGGATGCCCGAATCGCCACTACGAAAAAATCTTTGGTACGACCGGAAGTTGTCACTATGCACATGCGCAGTGCGTTTTTTCGGCCGATTTTACGCTTACGATCAGCGTTAGATCGCCTGCGAGCATAGGTCTGGATCATTCCCTTTGTGTGTAAATCTCAGTGAAAAGATGAGTGATTAGGGGAAGAATACAGAAACACACAAGATAAATAGGAATCTGTATCTTTTACATAGCTCAGGGATATTAACCCATCACTAACTGCTGCCATGGGGAGAAGGAGGAAATACGCAAGATAAATAGGAATCTGTATCTCCTGCATAGCTCAGGAATATTTACCCATTACTAACTGCTGCCATGGGGAGGAGGAAGAAACACGCCAGATAAATAGGAATCTGTATCTTCTGCATAGCTCAGGAATATTTACCCATTACTAACTGCTGCCATAGGGAGGAGGAAGAAACACGTAAGATAAATAGGAATCTGTATATTACATAGCTCAGGGATATTAACCCATCACTAACTGCTGCCATGGGGAGGAGGAGGAAACACGCCAGATAAATAGGAATCTGTATATTACATAGCTCAGGGATATTTACCCATAACTAACTGCTGCCATGGGGAGGAGGAGGAAACACGCCAGATAAATAGGAATCTGTATCTTTTACATAGCTCAGGGATATTAACCCATCACTAACTGCTGCCATAGGGAGGAGGAAGAAACACGTAAGATAAATATGAATCTGCATATTACATAGCTCAGGGATATTAACTAATCACTAACTGCTGCCATGGGGAGGAGGAAGAAACACGCCATATAAATAGGAATCTGTATTTTACATAGCTCAGGGATATTAACCCATCACTAACTGCTGCCATAGGGAGAAGGAGGAAATACGCAAGATAAATAGGAATCTGTATCTCTTACATAGCTCAGGAATATTTACCCATCACTAACTGCTGCCATGGGGAGGTGGAAGAAACACCCAAGATAAATAGGAATCTGTATATTACATAGCTCAGGGATATTAACCCATCACTAACTGCTGCCATGGGGAGGAGGAGGAAACACGCAAGATAAATAGGAATCTGTATATTACATAGCTCAGGGATATTAACCCATCACTAACTGCTGGCTCAGGAATATTAACCCATCACTAACTGCTGCCATGGGGAGGAGGAGGAAACATGCAAGATAAATAGGAATCTGTATATTACATAGCTCAGGAATATTAACCCATCACTAACTGCTGCCATGGGGAGGAGGAGGTAACACGCCAGATAAATAGGAATCTGTATATTACATAGCTCAAGGATAAAGAATAATTGCAGTATATGGGGAGCCCTGTTGTCTTAAAGACCCTGGTCAGAGATAGGACTTAAACTGGACCTTGTGATGATCAGGTTCCAGGAGAGACTCCAGAACATAGACTGGGCTTGGTATTAATACACAGACATGTCCTTGTTCTCCCTGGACTCTTAGGTTAAATACAAAATATGCAAGTATAGAATCGTTACCCCCATAATACAGCACCTTCCATTCTATAATGGTAACCTTGATAGAGAAAGTCATTCGTTAACCCTTTCCTGACCACATACCTGAATATTTGCTTATATTAAAACTTACATAAGAAAAATGTAGCAAAATGACCCATGATTTACCTAATGCTTCCCTTGTATTTTGCTGATACATGTCTGGGTTTTACTTTCATTTATATTCTGTTATGATGCTGTTATTTACTGCTGTGCTTTGCTTCTCTGTCCAGCTTCTTTCTTCCCTTCCTTCCTTCCTTCCTCTGCTTGTCTACATTGGGGCATTAGTCTAAATATATAGCTTTGAGTAAACACACAGGGCCTCATATGGAAGAAAAAACCTTCTATTACACTCAGCCTGGATGAAGGTTCTCACCTTCTGTCTGAAAAGGGATTCCTGGCAATTTCCCTAAATGTAAAGAGGTAAACTCCTACTGGGTAGTATAGCAGTATAAACAATAAGGTGAAGATGTGTATTCATACTCACTGAGCTGGGGAGCAGAGTAGCTCCATATTCATAATAGTAAACTGTAACTGTGGCAAATCCAGTCCGAGATTTATTATTTCCAATGGATAAAAGTGTTAGAAGGCAAACCGCTTAGATCCACATACAGTCAGCTCAGAGTACTGGATAGTACGGACAACGCTGCATGGACTGACAGCGAGGAGAGAGATGTAACAGCTAGCTTCTTCATAATGCTGCGATCAATGTACAATGACAAGGCAGGGTCTGTGAGCATAAGTGGAAGTCCTTAAGGCTCAACGCGTTTCACGGTATCTCACCGATTCATCAGGAGCACAACATTAAAGTGAATTAAGGCTGTCATTTATAAAGTCATGCTGACTCTCACAAATAATTGTTGTATTTTGCTGATGCAAAACATATCATTTGCTCGTGATAATCAGTTAAATGTTCAGCAGATGAAGATCAGTAAGTCTAAAACTATAGCATGTAGCATAGAATTTACATAAACATGGCCCTAGCCAACATCGGGGTGCTCCTCTAACTGTCCTTATGGCGTATAGTTGTGCCCACCTAGATCACAAACAGCTGATTATAGTGCGCCAGTGTATTCGTTTGTTTTCTATACATAAAATTCACATCTCCATATGAAGCTTTCTGTCAAAGTTTGTTTCCGGTTCTATGGTTGGCAAAACTTACGTTTGAAAAATGTTACACAAAATAAAAACAAAAAGACAGCGCTATTTAGAGTAAAATAATTCATAGTAAAATAAAGTCTGGTAGGATAGAGAATGGTGGCAGTAATGAAAACTGACACTGGCATAAAAAGTACTTATTCTATTTATTGCAAACACTAAAATACATTAGAACCCTCAACCTCTTCCATCGCAGGTGGTTACCCTACCTCTGGACTACCCCTATTGCAGGTCTATTAACCATGACTTTCAAATGATATATTATAGGTCAACCTTCATTAAGTCAGTGTATTAATACAATATTTCCCATGTATGATGATAAATATCTTATGTTCAAGGAATCCCTTTATAAAGACAATACATGTGTATATATATACTCCACAAATTAGATTCATATATTATAGACATGACCTTATACATTAATGGATTGGTAAGTAAATAACTTAATATTATTCATGGAGAGAAATAAATAGGTCCATCGTATACATTATATATAAATTCGTATATTATAAACATGACATTATACGTTGATGGGCTGATAGGCACATAAAATTAATATTGTTCATAAAGAGAGTAAATAAAATAAAATATACTTTTTTTAAATGTTACACAAAGTCAGTGATTTGTGTGGTGTGTTCCAGTGAGGCTGCTGCTGTGTCTGTTTGGTAAATCGGCTACATATTGTATTATTAGTTTTACAAAGACGTTGTAGTGTATTTAGTACATTAGTAACTTTTTTGCAGATGGCAAACTCATATTATTTAACTGACATCAGAAATTGTCTAAAAATGTTCTTCTTGAAGCTAAATAAGATTTGCTTTCCTTTATGTTTTCTGGACAGATGGACGGGAAAGCAGGAATACCTCTAAGGAATATCTGATATTGTCTTCAGATATGAAAATAGAAGATAACTTAGAAGATTCTTCAGAAGAAAACTCAATGTCTCTAAATATACATCCAGCACTTCACAATACAGATATATATTCTGATCAATCTAACGATGGGGAATCTTCTTCTTGTAACTCAGAGGGTACAAAGAGTACAGTTTATCCAGGTGATAAAATATTCTCCTGTACTGAATGTGGGAAAAGTTTTATACATCAGTCAATCTTTATTAGACACCAGAAAACTCACACCACTAAGAAACCATTTCATTGCTCAGAATGTGGGAAATGTTTTAAACATAAATCCCATCTTGATAAACATCAGATCATTCACACAGGAGAAAGACCTTTTAAATGTTCTGAGTGTGGGAAATGTTTTACTTATAAAACTCATCTTGTTGTACATCAGAGAACACACACAGATGAGAAACCATTTCCATGTTCTGAGTGTGAGAAATGTTTTACACAGAAATCAGGTCTTGTTGAGCATCAAAAAACGCACACAGGTGAGAAATTATATCCATGTTCTGAGTGTGGGCAATGCTTTACATATAAATTACGTCTTATTAAACATCAAAGAGCTCATACAGGTGAGAAAACTTTTTTATGTTCTGAGTGTGGGAAAGATTTTATACATAAATCAGCTCTTGTTGTACATCAGAGAACTCACACAGGTGAGAAACCCTACCCTTGTTCGGAATGTGGTAAGTCTTTTACACAGAAATCAGGTCTTGTTAAACATCAGATAAGTCACACAGGTGAGAAACCATTTCCATGTTCTGAGTGTGGGAAATGCTTTACACAAAAATCCCATCTTGTTAAACATCAAAAACTTCACACAGGAGAAAAGTAATTTATATAAGTTGTCAAAATGATTTTCAGGAATACTATAAAACTATATAGCCATACAAATATTTACATTGTAAAACACAAAGGTATATTAGCATAGTTATGGGATACTGTGTGATATTTAGTTCTGTGTTGTTACCACACTACTGCAAAAAAAAAATATAGCAATGAAACGCTATTCAAATGTGACCGCAGGAAAAAAAATGTTTTCTTGCTACATTGTATATTAACATTTCTGGCCTATACAAAGAAAACAATTAAATTCCTGAACTCTGGGCCAAACAGATGATGAATGTTGGCAGTGTTGCTAGCTTGGGCTGGTTGTACCATAGAGTAGAGGGTGACCTGCCTTGTGACGGCCTTGGGTCAAGCTTCCACACAGATGCCAGACTAGGTCCCACGGGTGCTTTAAGCCCACCAAAAATGTGCAGGCCCCCTGCTAGATATAACCATCCCAAACTTGAGACAGTTGGTCCCTGGGCCTGCTGACACCTGTAGTTCTACAGAGCAAAGTGTAAAAGATAAAACCTTTTTTATAAGAACTCCAGGCTTCCCCATCCCTTTATTTGTTTATCACTCCCCCTCGATGTTTACGGATGAATAACATGTTGGTAATTTATAAATAAGAAATTATAATGGCTCACCAATGCCACACTATACCCATGAGAGCATGAACCAATGACTACACTTAATGATGACCTGATCCTGAATTGGTAACGACAGACGACTTACATTCCGGCGTGTTTATGTCTTCTGTCAGATCGTGCAGCATACGTGCAGTATGAGAACTTTCACATCGTAGAAAGAAATATATGACTCCTTAACATTACAATAGGAGTCCTACAATTGCCACTCTTGATGCTGACAGGCCCGGAGACAAGGGGGACAGTTGTGACTGGCACTGAGGTTCAGAGGGCCCTCTGTAATCCACTATTGAGTAGAGGGGGCCTCCAAAATCCTGAGTACCGAGGCCCCAAGAGTTTTGTTGCCAGGCCTGGATGCGGATCTTTGCACAATGTGATATAAGTTAGGCTCTGTTTTGTTTTGTTTTTTGTATCTATTTTTGTCTTTATATTGTAAATGAAAGAGTAATATTATGTTCTAAATAGAAATAAAGCAACAAAATATGTAATTACCAACCAAATTTATGTCTTGCTTTTCTTAGGACTTTAAGAACAAAACAGGTATTAGATATAGATAGTGTAGAAGTAGTTACTAATCTGATATAGATAGTGTAGAAGTAGCATAAACCTATTCTATGGGGCCAGCGAGGCCGAGTTCCCACAAGAGGGGTGTTATAGATTGATAAATCTTACAACAAAATCTAAATGAATTGCTAATTCACTCATATAAACACAATAAAGTAGCATAAAGTCCAGTGCATTCATGTGTTTTGCAGCTGTCCTCACCCTGGGTCAGACTATACAAAATATGGAGATTTAAAACCAAGACGTTGGGGGGCACAGAATCGGGTGTTGTTTTACATGCACCTAAAGAACTAATTGGTTAGAAAGATTGTGGATTTCTTGAATATCATAAAGGTTTAATCCCTTCTCTACATCTACGGGTGACGTCCGCCTCAGAGGAAGACTGACATAACGGTGTCACACCTGAATGGCCTCCTGCCACTAACATAATGGTGTCACACCTGAATGGCCTCCTGTCACTGACATAGTGGTGTCACCCCTGAATTTTATCCTGTCACTGACATAGTGGTGTCACCCCTGAATTTTCTCCTGTCACTGACATAGTGGTGTCACCCATGAATGGCCTCCTGTCACTATCATAGTGGTGTCAAACCTGAATGGCCTCCTGTCACTGACATAGTGGTGTCAAACCTGAATGGCCTCCTGTCACTGACATAGTGGTGTCACCCCTGAATGGCCTCCTGTCACTGACATAGTGGTGTCACACCTGAATGGCCTGTCACTGACCACAGCTAGCGTGTAAGGAGAAGACGGAATAATGAGGAGCCTGCTCTTAGAGAAGCCTTTATTTTAACTTAAATGATGATTTATTTAAATGTGTGAACTCATACGGGACAGCACGGTGGCTCAGTGAATAGCATTGTGCGTCACAGTGCTCAGGTTATGTGGAGGGAAATAAATCACACATTACAATTGCATAGAATTGTCGGTTCTCTTCTGTCTGACAGTTCACACAATGGCATGTACCACAATAATTTACCACCGATGATTTATTGTGTCCACATGAAAGCATTCCAGCTCACAGCTCCTCGGAGAGCCACAGGTGACCGAGGATGGCTTTCATATGCTGATAGCTCAGACGGCGGTCAGATATCTCAACCAGCGTTCTGGACCATGATTGAAAGCTGGATAGCACAAACTCTATAATAGGTTTATAACAAAAGCTCAGTTGCCATGTAATATTTGTGGATATTCATTGTGTAATAGTGACGTTCCCCACACATGGAGAACCCAGACACACAGCCGGAATAATAGAGAAACAAGGAGATGCGGTAGATCCTTGTACCATCATCTCCACCATATTCCTGTGCCCCAAAGAAAGCAGAGGAATAATGGAGGAAAGACTGGAGAGTACATCCCCTTATATAACAAGAAGAGACATTTCCCCTTATATAACAAGAAGAGACATCCCCTTATATAACAGGAAGAGACATTTCCCTTATATAGCAGGAAGAGACATCTTCCTTATATAACAGGAAGAGACATTCCCCTTATATAACAAGAAGAGACATTTCCCTTAATATAACAAGAAGAGACATTTCCCCTTATAAAACAAAAAGAGACATTTTCCTTTCCCTTTTTATTTGTCCAGCCTCCATGTCTGCCCCTTATTATTATTATGTCCAGCCTCCACGTGTGCCCCTTGTAATGACCAGCTTCCACGTGTGCCCCTTGTAATGTTCAGCCTTCATGTCGGCCCCTTATAACATCCAGCCTCCATGTCTGCCCCTTTTAATATCCAGCATCCACTGTGTGCCCCTTTTAATATCCAGCCTCCTTTGTGTGCCCCTTTTAATGTCCAGCCTCCATTGTCTGTCTCTTGCTATGTCCATCCTCCATTGTCTGCCCCTTATAATGTCCAGCCTCCATTGTCTGCCCCTTTTAATATCCAGCCTCCTTTGTGTGCCCCTTGTAATATCCATCCTCCATTGTCTGCCTCTTATAATGTCCAGCCTCCATTGTCTGCCCCTCGTAATGTCCAGCCTCCATATCTGCTCCTTGTAATGTCCAGCCTCCATGTGTGCCCCTTATAATGTCCATTCTCCATTGTCTGCCCCTTATAATGTCCAGCCTCCATTGTCTGCCCCCTTGTAATATCCAGCCTCCTTTGTGTACCCCTTGTAATGTCCATGCTCCATTGTCTGTCCCTTATAATGTTCAGCATCTATTGTGTGCCCGTTTTAATATCCAGCCTCCTTTGTCTGCCCCATGTAATGTCCAGCCTCCATATCTTCTGTTACTTACCTTTGGCGTCTTCTCCCTTCCTCCGTGGCGCTCCCTCTCTCTGCTGCTGCCTTTCTCAGTCTGTGGTCACGTGGTGTGGTAGTGGTAATACATTCTCCTACGGGAGCCGTGTTGAACCAAATCAGTTTGTAGAATGGCAGTGACCGCATAGTTTCGGACACTGCTATTCAAAGTAACAGGTTTGGTCATACAGGGCTCCCATAGGAGCCCTGTATTACCTGCCTGGCTGTTCTGCTTAAAGCCCTGCTGCATATACCACGGAATAAACAGCATATACCGCAGCAGGGGCTTTAAAAAAACAAAAACAACTTTGTCCCAAGATTGTGATCTCTCAGGATAAGTTGTGAGGCGGGCGGGACAATTGAGAGGTCTGTATTTATGAATCTGTGATAATTTAATAACAGAAGAGCTCTGTAAAAGTTTATGTTGTTTCTGATCCCTGCTTCTAATCGAGGAACAATGTGACCATCCTGACATCCTGATCATCCTGATCATCCTGACCATGGTTCAAGGTTTGTTTGTTTTTTTTTACTTCCAAATATTATGATGGTGCTAAATAATGAACATGGGAACAGCAGGACTACATTACTATCTGTTCCACTTGTGTTTTCATGATGCACATTGGAGAAGTAAGGGAGGCTTTGTATCGACCCACTAAACCTGACTTCCTCATGTCTTTAAATATTATTTGACGCATTTAGCTGTACATAAAGTATTCTCATGCAAGAACAATACCAGCTCGGTTCAACTTCTACAATAATGTAAATTGATCTGAGCAATATTGATCTTATTAGCGAAGACAGTGTTTTTGATGGAATACATAAACTGCAATAGTGTACACATGAACACTCACAGACTTGTATTAATGATAAAGTTCCACCTATCAATGAGTTTTCCAAGATTTGAAATAACTTACAAGGTTTATCATCATCAGCTCAATGAAATAGCTTTTCTTGGTGTGAGTTTTCTAATGTAAAACAAGAGTTGATGTTTGTGTAAAGTTTTTCCCACACTCAGCACATGGAAATCGCTTCTCACCTGTGTGAAATTTCTGATGCTTGATAAAACCAGATTTCTTTGCAAAACATTTCCCACACTCAGGGCATGTGAATGGCTTCTCTCCTGTGTGGTTCCGTAGGTGTTCTACAAGAGATGATTTCTGTCTAAAACATTTCCCACACTCGGCACATGGGAATGATATCTCACCTGTGTGAATTCTCTGATGTTTAATAAGTGCTGGTTTCTGAGTAAAGCATTTACCACACTCTGAACACTCTGGAAATGATTTCTCACCTGTGTGACTGATTTGATTTTGAAAAAGTTGTAGTTTTAGTCTAAAACATTCCCCACTTTCAATACACTGAAATGGCTTGACAGCTGTGTGAATTCTCCGATATTTAACAAGAACTGGTTTCTGTGTAAAACATTTTCCCCACTCAGAACATGGAAATGGCTTCTCACCTGTGTGACTCCTCTGATGTTAAATAAGACCTAGTTTCTGTGTAAAACATTTCCCACACTCAGAACATGGAAATGGCTTCTCACCTGTGTGTGTTCTTTGATGCCTTACAAAGACAGATTGATGTAGAAAACATATTCCACATTCAGAACAGGAAAAGCTTATATCACCAGAGCGAGCTGTACTGTGTGTAACAATATCTGAGTTTCCAGGAGTACATTCCTCATAACTAGAGGAATCCTATGATACATCTTCCCGGTGATGTAGCTGTTGTATTTTTATGGTTTAATGGTTTTCTCCATGATAATACTGTGCGGTGTCATGTTCTTTTTTTTTTTTGTATATTCTTCATTTAAGGGTTTCAGTGTAAAACATTATACAACTAATAAAATATTGATATAGGAATAGTTGAATTGTAGATTAATTATATATCCACACTAATCAGCTTAACATTGTCAGACTTATATAAAGCATACATATATATTACAAAAAGTTATGTATGACTGTAAATTGTATGTAACAGAATAACACAAGATTGAGAGAGTGTTGTCATGTTCTATTTTAAATTCTGGAGAAAAAAATGGGATATACGTTTGAGCTGTTACATTGTGGTTTATATTTGGATGTTTTTCAGATTATTTTTTTATTATGTTTATATGTGTTTAATAAATTTGTAATTTTTTTTAACTACTTGCAGTGTTTCTTGAGTGCAAGACAATATCCAGCACGGCTAATTTCTGTCTATATTTCTATTGTTTGTACTGCAAATACCTTATAGCCTGCGAGGTAATATTGCCTTGCCTTTATATTTACTATTAGATTGACAGTTGTCACTCTGTGACAGAGAGCGCTCATCATTTGTTTTTTTTCTAGAAGATAAGTATAAAACTTATATATGAATAGAGTTAAATAATCATGTAATAATTGTATAGTGAGTAAGTGATGTATTTATCATATTTAGATATTCATCTGGATTAATTAAAAGGACACTAAAAGATACCAGTGGCAGACCATGTGTACACGTATAAGATAGAAGCCACGTATTACTGTAGTAAACTGGCTATAACCAGTATGAAGCCATTACAGACAATAACTATGAGAAGGATTTCCAAAAATACTAAGCATCCAGCCACGGCCACGCCAGCCCAGGTGATATTTAGGTGAACAAGCCAAAATATATTCAGTATAATAGGCTTTACATCACTAGAATTATTTCTCCAATGTGATTATTGTGGTTGACACTAAAACTCATTCATGTGTTCATAAAAGACGTGCTATTTGTGCATGTGATTCGATTCTGAGAAATAAAGCTTTTTATACTTGTTCTAACACAAAGCTAATAGCGGCAGTTACCAAGATGTGAACTGTGCAAGTTTACTGCAAACAAAAGTAAAAAGATACTTTGCAGAGTAATCCCTTAGTAAATACTAGGAAGTGTATACTAGAAATTGTAACTTGTTTCTCTGCAATGAGCAAATGCCACTCAGTTCTCGTGAATAATGTAAGCTGGTTTTATTATTTCTGTTGCTGGAGTAGAAATTGGAGTCTCTAGCAGAAGTTTCCTTTATTGATAAGCTATAAAAAAAAGTGTAATATCCAAAAATTCCCAGGGCATCCTTATAATTATTTTATTTTTATTACTATTGAACGGGAAGAGTTCAACGGAGAATGTCATCAGAGAATGCATTTGTTTGTGGAGAGTAGTATAATGAGGGTCCTGGTCTTATATGTCACTGTGGATTGGGAAGTTATTGTCCTCTGTTATTGGCACTTTTTGTCCTCAAGGTTTAAATTGTAAAAAAAAAACCTTCAGAAACAGCAATTTCAGATGAAATGGTGTATGAATTAATATTAATAAACGATAATAATAATAATGAATAAACGTTTTCAGCTGAATCATTCCATAATGAATGCTGCCATGTTGTTTTGTTGGCATTTTTACTATTTACCATTATTTCGGTGACTGAATGGTAATCATTACATGTCCTGTTTACATGACATCTCTAGGGATCTCCTCCTCATACAGCTGATCTCCCCTCACACAAGTCTCATTATATTTTCTACCTTATTATCTTCAATCTGAATATCCCACAAAATAAAACAGTTCAGGTCACTGTAAGGTTGTGAGCCAGGTACTTCTCCACATATTAAACAGAACAATAGTTTAGTGGTAACGCCATCTCTACAAATCATAAAGAAATGAGCCATTTGTGTTGTGGTGATCAGCGAGACCTACATTCTACCAGATACGACCTGTGTCATGTGTACAATCCTGTGGGGTACCGCCATACACTGTATTTCTGTTACCGGATCCATCTATGGGAGACAGTGGCTGATAAACATGTTTATATGTGAAGATCTATTGAATTGTGTTCATGCAAATTCCCATCTTACCCAGTGTCGCAAAGTGACTTTCCATCACCATGTCCTCCTAAAAAACACGTGTCCTAAATGCTGCTCTTCTCACATCTTATACTCACAAACAAAATAATAGTTATCAGCCAGACACATCCCCTGTCACTGTATAATGTCCCATTCCCAGCAGTCACCTCTCCAGTCACACACATCCCCTGGTGTCACTGTATAATGTCCCATTCCCAGCAGTCACCTCTCCAGTC
>WWET01007955.1:33088-44321 GCA_011038615.1 Limnodynastes dumerilii | reverse complement strand
GGTATGTGCGGCGTCTGCCGCGGTTTGTGATACACTGGAATGACCTCCCTTCTTCCGTCAGACTCTTCCCCACATTGCAGGTCTTCAAGCACTCACTCGAAACGCACCTGTTCAGGCTAGCCTACCCCTCCTTCACTTAACATCCTCACTGTAACCTACAACCTTCTTTTCCTTTCCCCTCTCCTCCACTCACACTAGAAGTCCATGTCATTCCCCCTCCTTATGTCTTCTGTAAATATGAGCAGGGCCCTCCATCCTAGTGTTGTTCCCTCCTCAACCACTCCTCCTTCACTTCGTACCCTCTTGTCCCCCTCTGCCACCCTTTTAGCTCATCCCCACCTGGTGGATCCCTTTCAACCTCTCACTGCACTATCTCCTCCTACCTGAACTGCAAAGCTTAACACCTCTCATTTTGCTTTGCGTTCTCTGCTTGCTTTACTTTATTGTATTTTTGTCATATTTTAATATTTATATTGAATTTTATTATGTACTATGCTGTCTATCCCTACCCTGTATGTCTGTATTGTTTATTTTGTTGTATTTTGTATGGTGCTGCGGACACCTTGTGGTACCTTATAAATAAATAAATAATAATAATATAAACCCAATACAACCATTCCAATAGTATGTTATCTTTGTATTTTACTGTAAATATAATGATACATTCCTATGCTTTATCCAAATTAAACAACTACACCTGCTAATTCAATTAATTACAGATAATAGGAAAAAACTACAAAGTTAGCAAAAACTACTTCCTTTACAATGGATAATTTCACAAAAGATTTTATACTCAACCTTTTTTCCTTAAAGCTGCTTTAACAGATTAAAATCTATTTGACTTACAAAAGACATAATGCAAACACACACAGAGGAAAACCTGTTCTATGTTTCCCAGGCATTATATTGCTTGCCACCCATTCAAATGTCACATGAATACAACCTTATTAAGCATTATTCCACTCTACATGTTACACAGTTGTGTACTACAAAAGAATCATATATTGGCTGTGTTAGTTAATAGAGCAATATACTGCATTACAAATGACAAATAGGTTCCTGAATGAAATTTTGTACTTAGCCTCCAAGAAGGAAACATGTCAAATAGTGCAATGAAACACTGCTATACCTCCTGACACATTTAACCACCACAGGGAGCAGAAATAATACATCATTATCTTGCAGCATGCATGGTTAGAGCTTCTGGAAGAGCCTGCCAAGTCGGCATATAGCAAAGAAAATGCAAGCAAGCAAATATGTTCATGTAACATTGGAAAAACATTTCTGAAGACAGTAGCCATGTATACTGGATAAGACAGAACCAATGCAAAACAATGTAGCCACACTGCTTGAGATTGGTACCTGCGTCTCCTCACGGATCTGCGTCCGTGTGACTATAGATCCTTGCGGATCAGCCTATGTCGCCCAATTATCTCCATCTTCAACCCTATCCACTTCACACCCTTATTCCGAACCCTAACCACTAATCGGGGAAGCAGTGTGATATTCAAATTTTTGGCAGTGCAGTGTCGGAATATATTTTATCTAAATCTGAATGGTGTTTAAAAAGATACAGCTGACATTATGGGCCTAATTCAATTACGTTTGTGTTAGATGGCAAAAAAGCTTGTGGTGCGCTTTTTTCTGTCTATTATGGTAGCCAATTCTTATGCGCACCTCTACGAGGTTCAAATAAAAATACCCCCCCAAAAAATTTGCAAAATTAGCTTCACACCACAAATAACATGGGTGCGAGGCTAACTGAATCAGGCCCTATGAGTTGATGGAGGCAAGATAAATGTTGGTGCCCACCGCTCTCTGGGAGATTGACATTAAATCTGCCAATTTCCCTGTGACAACTTCAGATTGATCTTATCAAATGGATGCAGGGAGATCAGGGTATTGGTCCCTCCCCCTTTAACTTCCGATGCAATGATTGGAGTGTGCAGGGTGAGAGACTGTCTCTATTTACAATAGTCTTTATCGAAATTTTGTTTTTTAATTAAATTCATTCATTTTTCACAAGCTGCTAGCCCTGTCAAATCAGAAGCTGCTGGAGAGGTGAATAACACTCTCATGGGACTTCTAGAGTTAGGCTCTAAAGAAGGGAGGGTTAGGTTAAAAGAAGGGGTGGGTTAGGCTATGGGCAGGGGAAGGTTAGGGTCAAGGAAGGGGAGCTCTGTCTTTGGACCTACTACGCATGTGCAGTAGGTCCTTTACTAAAGATATGCACCTAAGAAGTGACTGCTTCTTAGGTGTGAATCCAGCCCATAGTAGAGGGCAGAAAACAGGAAAGGTCCCAGTTCAGTCAACAATCTGATTACTGTAAATGTTTTTTCCAGTAATAAAACAGCAGACATAATAAAAACACCATATAGGAGCCGCAGATTATTTGCAAGGGGTGTGGGTCGCCGCTGTGAATGGCACTTTTTCAATTGGATAGCTTTTGTTCAGGGATTGATTGCTTTGCAAAATAAAACCAGAATGGAAGTTGCTCAATCAATTTATAGGTAAATGTTAAACAGGTGCATGAAAGGCAGGGGGTTAATCTGCTTTCCACAGAAACAAAGGGAAAAATTGCCCCAGCACACTGCCATAAACCAGTAACAAACTATACTGTTCTATCTGTAAAATAAAACACAGAAACATTCGTTACGCATATTTGTACAAATATGAGATAAGCTACCAGCCACCGTCAAGGCCTTTCTGTATATGGTGGTCCTAACTCTAACAATGAGAGTCCCATATATATGTTTATAAATTGAGAGCCAACTTACCTAGGAGACACCCCTTAAAGTCTCCAATTGCTTTGCCCCTGCGAGGGAAGTGGAAAGTGGGAGATCTTACCAGATTCCTGAGCGGAGAGGAGCCATCTTGCAAACAGATGCTTGAGACCAGTGGGGATAAGTAACCATGGTTACCTTGCTATTGATCTACTTGGACTAAGTAATCCTATTACTAGTCAGCTAGGAAACAGATGAGGAGACCTGAAGAATATTTTATAATAACCTTTTACAGGACTATGATATAGGAACTAGAGATAAGCAGTTCATATTCTGTGAAATTTCAAGCCTTGTATTTGCTGTTTCCTGTCTCTTAGGAAATATCACATGACTGTGATTAGCCATTCACAGAGGGCTGAACATAGAGGCAGGCTTGTGGAGACTTTTTTGTTAAACAACTACAACTTTATTGAGCTGAGTGGAAAAACTGAACAGAATGCCTGGAGTGAGTGATATCAGGGGTGCAACTATAGTGGGTGCTAAGGGTGCAGTTGCTATGGGGCAATCATCCCCCCTGCACTAACCTTTAATCCAATCCACCCTATTAGCAGCTCCCCTGCAGCCCCACTGAAGAAACAGACACACACCATTTCTGGAGCTACACACAAGGTAAGAAAGATCACAGCTAGACTGTCAGGAGCCCAGAATTCTGGTAACCCAGACCCCCCCCCCAATGATTATTTAATTTAAAAAAAAAGATTACAAAAAACTAACTTGAAAAGGGGACCTAGCTTCATGAGTGCTGTGAAAAGGGGCGTGGCTTCATTGGTTAGACAGACATAGAAGAGGATTCCAGACACAGGGCAGTTACCATAACAAGGGAGCAAATTTCCTCAAACATTTTAAATGAAGTGACAGTGGGCTGGATCCAGACCTTGTTAAGTGCAATGAAATTAGTTATTCAGGGGCTAAACCATGATGATTTCAGGGGGAGCCAAGTTAATTGTATTCTTTGCATGCAGGGATATGTCTTTAAATTGCTTACTGTGCACATATACAGACCAGCTTTACTATTACACTGTTATTTAGACTTGGGTTAGGAAACATCACCTCTCAACACTGATACTGTTTCCAACGGATGAACTATTACTCCCCTGAAATCAACATGGTTTATCCCAGGAGTAACTAAGTTCATGTACTTAGCAGGTCTGCATCCAGCCCAGTATGAGTAACATGACCATTTATTTTTTTCCACAAAACGGGACATCTACTAATTTTTACGGGGGCCCACCACTAAGACAATGGGTGTGGTCAAAAAGTCAGGGCCGGAGGATGACTGTATCAATGAAACAAATAAAATAGACTGTGTATAATCTGTTACACCCACAGACTGTTTCAACAGCTCAGTGTGAAAAGCGTTATACTATTAATTCTCAGTTACAGTGTCCCATATAATTACAGTGCGTATCCTACTGACATATATACAAGGCAGAGAACATACTACTGATCACCATACAATAAGGACCACTTAAGATAATAGCAACTTCATTCTAGTTACCACCATACAATACAGACTATATCAGTCAGCCTCCTGTGCCAAGTCAGCTTTATACCCCCTCCTTCTGTGTGTCCAACCAGTCTTATTGCCCCCTATTTCTGTGTCCATTCAGCCTTATTGCCCCCTCATTCTGTGTCCAGTCAGCCTTTTTCCCCCTTCTTCTGTTTATCCAACCAGCCTTATTGCCCCTTTTTCTGTTTGTCCAACCAGTCTTATTGCCCCACCTTCTGCGTCCAGCCAGCCTTAGTGCCCCCTCCTTCTATATCCAGCCAGCTTTATTCCCCCCTCTTTACTTGTGTCCAGTCAGCCTTATTTGCACCTTTTTCTGTTTGTCTAACCAGCCCTATTGCCCCACCTTCTGTGTCCAGCCAGCCTTATTGCCCCCTCCTTCTATTTCCATTAAGCCTTATTGCCCCTTCTTAATTTTTGTTCAGTCCGCCTTATTGGCCCCTTTTTCTGTTTGTCCAACCATCCTTATTGCCCCTCCTGTGTCCAGTCAGCTTTATACCCCATATATATCCAACCAGCCTTATTACCCCTTCCTTCTGTGTGTACAACCAATCTTATTGCCCCCTCTGTGTCTAGCCAGCCTTCTTTCCCCCCTTAAATTTTGTCCAGCCAGCCTCATTTCCCCCCTTAATTTTTGTCCATCCAGCCTTCTTTCCCCCTTCATAGTCTCATTTACCCCCTTAATTTTTGTCCAGCCAACCTCATTTCCCCTTCCTTCTTATAGCTGCCTCTTTAGTGTGTACCCCCTCCATGTTATGTAAATCCACACTCCCCAATGCAAAATACCTTCCACCAAAATAATCTTACCTTTTCTTCTTGCCTCCAGCTCTCTCCTCTGCGGCACGCTCTGCAGAATCATGCCAGCGTGAACTTAGGTCACGCTGATGTCTTGTGAACGGAGCTGCCGGTGGGTCTCGATGAACTTACAGGCATCGAGACCCAGCGGCGGCCAGTCCGGCTGTGAGTAAGTATGTGACGCCAAAATGTCCCGTTATCAGAGAGCAACAGGTGACATACACTTCACTTGTAACAATAAACTAGAACTCTTGCTGTAGACTCAGATGACGTGTCTCACTTGACTTCTCCAACCGGTTGCTAGAGTTATATTCTTGACAGAGGGAAGATCGTTGTAAGGACCCCCTCGCAGAAGGTCCAGGTGGGGGTTCACCTCTAACAGGTTCATGTATCCATCAGTGTAACACACAGACAAAGGTTCCCATAGTCATGCACATAGGCAGGAGTGATCAGCCAATAGAGTGACAAGGCTGCTCCTTTATGCTAAACCTGGAAGGAGCTCTTTCTGTTTAGCACCATCCATTGTTCAGTAACACAGAGCACACACTATGCAATTATTGGACCAATCACCTGATAGTCGGCTGATCAAACTCATACTGGTATAAAAATTAAATGCGTGCACTCTTTTGATCAAAATTCTACCTGTAGCTGAATGTGCATATTTAAATATACAGCCCAGATAGCGTTAAAAAAGGACACATAAAAAACAGTACAAGCCAAAAATGCCAGGTGTACAAGGCCCAGAGGTATCGCAAGGGAAGTGCAGACCAGCTTAACTTTATAGGATCCCAAGTCCCATGTATGTAAAGGAAGGCCACTCCTCTTGCATACAAACCATTTTAGAATAGAGAAGTGCCTTACAGACATGATTTGCTTCTATCGCTTCTATGAGACAACATTAAAGTTGCACACCCAAGTGATTAGTGTTCTGACAAGGCAGCTGCCGGAGACAGTGAGATATCACTTGATTGAGGACAATGAGCTTTCAAACCACCCTTCGTTCTTATGTCGGTGTGCTTCTGGTGGACAAAGGCACCTTTACAAATAGGAAGACTGCAATTACAACTAACCATCACAGCTGACCGCTGACTGTGTATCCAATTCAACTTGGTTATAGAAAGCTGTTTGTGAATTGCTATGAAGACATTTGTACTGCAGTTACCTGCTTAACCTGCTACATTCCTAAATGATTCACTCGGGAACAGCTAAGTATTAAATCTATTTATGAAGTATTCTTCTCAGGCTGTCCAGAAAAATGTTGCTTATATGCCTGAGTGCTTGACATGATAATGCAGTGTGTGACTTACTAACAATTTATGGCTTTATATCTATTGCAACTAACTGTATATAAGCAGACTTTAATATAATTTTGCCTCAAGGACACTTTGTATTGCAGTATCTCTAATGCATATTTTGGAATGGTTGTCACATAGCCAAGTATTGTTTTATGCTTGTGAACATTTTTCTATTTTAATCGACCTGTTTTAAATAATCTGTAATCTCTTCTCTTTGAGCACTTCTATGTGCTGTGTTGTATTTTCTGCTTTAAACAAGGAATTAATCTTTCCCATAAAAAGCTGTTGGAGTAGAATTTTTTTTAGATAAAATATATGTGACATTAGATTGTGTTACATAGTTTAGTGTTATAACCCTTTCCCTAGGGAAACTTCTGTCTCTGTATTTGTTCTTATACTGAGTCACCAAGCAATTATGACAAGTGTGTATAAAATGGATGATGGCAGAAACGCATACAGTCCAAGAGCAATTGTTGACAGAAATGGTTCTCAGAGGAAGTAGCATGGCTGGCAGACAAGTTCTTGGCCAACAGGAATCTGTGTTGCCACCACCAAAGAAAACAGCACAGGAAAACTATCCTGAACAACTGCATCCTTAAGCAAAATGACCAATCAGGGGTTTCCAGAAGCTTCAAACGCTATCCATACTTCTGTGGAGAGGAAATCTCTGGAAAAATCTTACCAGTGTAACCAGGCAGGACATTTACACCAGGAGTGCCGCTGATCTAGAGGTACTCTTCCTGGTGCCCTACCCAACTACATTACTATTTTCTGTGGAAAGGAAATGATGAAGAGACACTGCAGGGCACTGAGGAGATGGAAATTTTCTAAATAGTGGATGTGAACTTGGGGGAAGAAAAAGTTGCCCCAGTCAATATCAAAGGGCCTTTGTAGCCTCTGGGTGAATAATCATTAAGTAAAAGGTCAGCAAGACTCTAGAACCTCCATAACCCTGGTGGAGGCTAATGTGGTCCCAAAAACTAATTTACTGCCTCAAAAAGTCAACAAGTACAGATTGCTGAAAGATAATACTGGGAAATGATAGGACAAGGTAACACTACTCAACTCATCCAAATAGTCACCAATAGACAAGCCAATATCTAAGGCCCTGCGTAGTAGAATAAATTGCCCCAAGCCCTCAAAAGTGGAGTTTATTCAAAGTTGGCCTGATTGACATTTGTTTTGTGAATTGCAAGTGCACATGCTCAGAAATATCTTAGGGATGTTCTCCTTATCTTTCAGTGACCTAAAGTAAAACCACATGTTCCGGCTGACGTAGTAGTTGACGCAGAACACAACTGGTACCCTTAAACATCTAACTGCCATCTTCAAATGAATTCTTCTAGGGTGTGTTGTCGCAGATTTCTTTCTATACTTCTAAAAGAGAAAAAGTTTTTATGTTTATGTCGAAATAAATAGGAGTAAGCAAAGGTGAAGATTTGAGGAACATTTTCCTGTTTTCTAATTACTTTTTATTACTGTTCAGAGACATTTGTGGCTTGGTGATATTGTGAAACATTGTTTTGGATTGGAGAAATATTGAGTTCCATCTTACTTATTCCTACTCTAACTTTTTGCACATACTTGTTTTATTTATTATTATTAGATCGCTATATAACAGCAGCGCCTCTGTTATGTACAGTCTGTCTTGTGTTATTTCCTTTGGGTGACTGCGTATTGTACTGTGTATCACCTGTACATTAGGGTTGCAGCTGTTTGTGGAGCGCTCACTGTAAGGGTTTTCTTCCTCTATTTACTACATTGACATGAATAGGCCCAATCCAAGGTAGTGACATCTGATCAGACCATGATTGATAAGCATAATTCATAGCCAATTTCTGTCTGTGAACTAAGTCGTCAAATTTGCAGACACAGACTACCTATCGTACCTACTGTAAACTGTTGTAAAGTGCATTTTTCTATGATTAATCTTTTTATTTCAGGAGAAAAAATATATTTTAATACAGTACAAAATGAATCTTTTCAGGATTTCAAGTTAAGCAGGTGAACCATCTATCTCTGCAGCAGGCGTGACTCCATCATCTGTCTCTGCAGCAATCATAACTCCACCCCCAGCACAGCAGATCATCCCTTTTCTCTTTATTCCTCTACACATCTCTTTATTCCCTTTGCATACACATCTCCTTCATTCTCCCTGTCTACCTTCTACCACTTCTTCTCACCCTTTTTCTTTCCCAACTTATTCTCCCCCCTCACTCTGTAACGTCATCTTCTGCCATCTCTTCTACCTCCTCTATATCGCTTTCACTATACCGTATTTATAGTACCTCTGAGGTGGTGCCTTTTACTTTTTCTTCTTCTTCTTCTTCTTTCTCTTTCATTCCTCCTCATCCCATGAATTCTTTTTCTCATCTCCAGCTCTTCACCCAATTCTTTCCTTTACCTGTCCAATCCCTCTTCCCCTGAATCTCAGAGATTATTGTCACCAGAGGAGGAGGAATCATCAGGATCTTTTCTGTGCCACATGTGTAGTAAGTGATAAATATGATAGACCATCCTTGCTTCTGTGTCTTAAAGACCGCATATACACAATCTACTTAACGAAAAGATACGTAGATTACGTAAAAAAGATACTACGCATGTGCAGTATCAAATATCGGTAAACACCGGACGTATATGCAATACATCCAGTGGTGTGAATCCAGCCCTAAGTTTCATAAGACGGTAGTTTCAAAACATAATATCGGAGGGCGCTTAAGTGCATAAGTGGTATAACGTTATAATGTGTGCATCCAGTGAGAAGGGCATCTGAGCAATAATCTATTTATTTGTCTTTTCTTTATTCTGATTATAAATAAAAAAAGAAAGAAATTACCAGTAAAAAAAAGTTTACAAAATAAATGGATATTTTACTGTTAAAATTTGTGTTTGGTGCACACACATTTTGGAAAAATATGACATGAGGTTTAATTTAAGTAGAATGTTGGACTTCACTTATTTTACCTAACACAATACATTAGTTAGATTTATCCAAAATGTTTCATTTATTGTGTGGTTTGGAAGGGATAAAATAAATTACAAGACAGAAAAGGGACGTTACAAGAGGCCCTTTTGCAGTAAGAAATAATGACATGTCACTGTTCTGTTTATAGTTAAAAGTATTGTCTGCTTATTCACAAGGTATTACAGCTGCATAGATCCAAGTGCTAAACATCTTTGCGTAAACACACACCTAGGGCCGTATTCAGACCACCGGACTTATTGCATATACGTCCAGTGTTTACCGAAATTGTATACTGCGCATGTATAGTCATTTTTTTACGTAATCTACATATCTTTTCGGTACGTAGATTGCGTATATGCGGTCTTAAAGACCACATATACGCAATCTATGTATGGAAAAGATACATAGATTGCGTTATAAATGTACTGCGCATAACTCCGGAGGTATATGTTATGCGTCCGGGAGTCTGAATACGGCCCCTAGCATGGCTTCCTATTTGAACCATTCCATTTGCAATTATCTGTATTTTGGTATTTTCGCGTAGCTACATACTATCCAGAGAGATGTATTTCCAGCACAACCTTTGACGCAACGACGTTATTGAGTGTAATTGCAGCCTCACGCAGACCAGGAAGTATCTTAGAGATACACGCAAATGTGCATAAAGAGTACATGCGTTATAAATACAGCACATATTTTACATAGAAATAGTGTGAAGATATAGATTCACCCCAGTGACAGCATGAAAGCTCTACCTGTTACACGCTGTTTTTACGTAATAAATTGTGTTTGATATTTTCTTTGTTATCTTTGCACATGATAGAAATACAATCAAGTCAAATAAATGTTGCTTTAGTCCAGTCTACCTCTTATATTGATAAATGTGCCAAGCTTCATCTGCAGTGACCCTGTGACTGACATTCTATTTCTATTAGGTGTGTGTGGGTAAACAATAGCTTTGGATGGGGTACACTCCCCCCGGTGTTCATTGCCCTGAGCAATTCCCTGAGGCCATGCTCCTAGGTTCAGGTAAAGGTACTGCCATTAAAAAGAGACAAGAAAAAGTTCACCTGGAACACCCTAAACCACCCCTAATCTGTGAAGGCAAAAATAGGTATTACATCCACAAACATGGTCCTACATTATTAATACAATCATTCTTTCATCAGACAATAAAGTTATTTCTTCAAGGACTGTTTCTATAATCATTTCTATCATTGTACTTTCCACAAGACAATGAGCCACACATGATGCATCTAACTCTGTGCCAATGAACTAAATAGCAGATGAGGGCGAGAAGAATTCACACTGATTTGAAGTTGATCTGCTCATCAAGCTAATGGTTCTATGCTCTATAATTATTATTGATCTGTCAGGCAGCAATCAAAGGAAGTTTTGTATGACTTGGCAATAGCAGAGTAACAGGCAGACTCATCCTTTCAAAATGGGAAAAGGTTCAAACCCACTTTTAATAAACAATTAGATCATTTTTCCATGGTTCTCAAGCTTTCTTTTTGACGCCCTTCAAATTGATCTTATTTTTTTTTTTTACTATGGGCATATCACTAACATCTGCTTCAATAATAACTTTTTTGCTTTACCTGACTTTTAACAGATGGTTATTAGTTGAATATTTATTTACAGTATAAAATTCATTCCGAATCATGTTTTGATGTGCTATTTGCATAATTAGCTTTCTTCTGAGTTGATGAGCTTTTTTTTTTCGCTGACAATTGGTACCCTTCAGTCACAGCTGCATCAAAGACATTGTAAGGATATTAAGTAGTTTCCAGGCTTCTTGATGCCAATCTCTTATCAGCCATTAAACTTCTGGAGTAATGTCATCACTTTAAATATAAGTATGTGATCAAAGACATTTACACAGCCA
>WWET01007955.1:0-33055 GCA_011038615.1 Limnodynastes dumerilii | reverse complement strand
AAGAGTAGGATCACAGTGCTTAATGCTTCTATGTGAGTTTAAAACTTAAAGGAGTTTCTTTAAATATGTCTACATTAATATTTCCAGTGCTTAGCATGAAAGACTTCTTTTGTCTATTTTATGTATGCACATATTATACTGCCCTATACATACCACATATTGCTCCCTATAGATATCCTTGTTGCCATCTTCCTGCCTTCTTACATATAGTCAAGTCAAATTTTGTCACTCGCTATGTTTCATGTGACATGCAGCAATGTGGACACTCAAAAAAATAGCATTTTTAAAATACACACAGATGACAGCTAATTGTTTGCTGTGTCTATTTTGAAAATGTCACTAATTAGAAGGTTCTGCTTCAGACACACCACAGGACTTGACACCAACAGGTTAGTGGACTTAGGTTCCGGGGGGAGAAGTGGTGTAGCAGGGTAATCTAAGGGTTAGGCTGCGGGGAGGGGGTGGATGGGAAAAGGGGAGACTGCATTATCTCCACTCATCTCAGACAGCAGTGGTGAACCACTGATATAAGAGATCCCTGAAAAAAAAATAAAAGTGCTTAATAGTCACTTTTGTCCAATGCCAACAAGGATTGGTGAGACATTTACAACTTTCTCTTAGGCAATGAACAATTGGATTTGGGCCTGGTAGGAGGTGACACCTCACGGGGCCCCGCTGTCACCAGGAGGTGACACCTCATGGGGCAACATGGATCTGACTCTGCACATAGGGGTAAGTTGGCAGCAGTTTTCTTTGGCACTGTGCACTAGCCCCCATACAGTAGTGACAGAGGCGCCAGGTCCTTTAGCTGGTATGGGCACTGCGACCTTGTAGTAGCATTAGGCCACAGGGAGAAGATGGATTGGATAAGGGATTGGTTAGGGGTTAGTTAACAGTTTTATTGATACAGAGCATTGGCCTGTGTTGTAGGTAAGTGAGAGGGTGTATGCCATACCATCACTACTTCCACTGATTTTATTGAAAAGCTATAAATCTGGATTCATTTCTATTATTTCTAAATTTTTATACTGCCATTTTTAAATGTCCATACCACCACTTCTAAATTTCCACTCTGACCACTGTTTTGAATGATAGACTGTTGGTAGTGTAGCAACCTCCCGTTTGTTTGGAGCTTGCTAGACCCTGGTAAACAGGCACTTGATGAGGATAATTACCTCACCCTTTTCACTAGAAAAGAGAAACAAAGTCTATTAAAATATATTTATACACCTTTAGACACTAAAATACGATCTAGCACAAATCTATGTTTGCACCCAAATTGTAAAAGTGGTTTTGGATGAAGTCAATGTGCTAACATTAAATATATAAATATTATGTAGATTTAGATACTAATTTATTGTGTAGTTTTAGTAAAAGGCCTAAAGGGGGCACTGGAGAGTATTGCGGTATACATATCAGAATGATCTTGGCATTCCTAAAACAGAGACATTGCCAGCATGTGGCCAGCAGGAAGAAATTCCAAAGTAACCGTTTCAAGATTGCCCACTATCATGGACAAAGAGAAATTCCAAAGGACTGTTTCAAGTCTTCCCTTGGCTAAAGGAATTTTAGGTGTTTGGCCATTTGAAATTTCAGGAACTCCTATTTGTTACTTTAACCAACTGATATATGACATGTGGGTTCTAAGTCAGCCTACTTTGTATTGTCTATAAATGTAAAGATACTGGATCGGATTCACAGATCCGGTGTGAGTTAGTTGTGGACAGACCCGCACCTAACTCACCCGTCCTGCCCCATCCCCCCCCCCCTTTTTAGGTACCTTATGGCACTTACGAGTGCCATAGGTCTACCTTAACTATCCATGCAATGTCCACACGGACATTGCAGCTACCCACCTCCCTGGCTAATCTAAATCCTTCCCCTTCCCACTTTTACCCAAACCCTCCCTCTTTTTACCTAAAATACTCTCTGCAGTCTTTAAAGACTGCCCGGAGGAAATCTACATACAGAACTGGTTTATAGATTGCGCAAAGGACCTACTACGCATGTGCAGTGGGTCCTTTACTAAAGATACGCACCTAAGAAGCAACTGCTTTTTAGGTGTTAATCCGGCCCACTGACAGTTTTCAGGATTGAAATTTGGTTATAACATTAACACAGCACTTGCATTTATTTTGTAAATAAACCGTTTTTTATGCTCTAAGTTCTTTTGATGCAGAAAATCAATTTTTATTTCTTCAAAATATATCCTATATGTCATCTCCCACCACCTAAATTGAGCAGGGGCTATCACCTCCCTCCTTGTTTGAGCTCGCTGGTGTGTCTAATAAAAAGCAAGAGAAAATGTAATTGAGGAAGGAAAAGAGGCAGCAGGTACTGTTAACAGATGCAGAACATATAAAAAATCAATACAGGATCAGCACTCAATTTTAATCCTAAACCAGCAGAGAGAATGAATTTTCCAATAAAGTATTTTTTCCAGAAAGCACTGTATGATAAGTTCTCTACTTTTAGAACAAAGAGAAGACAAAGTTTTGAAGCAAAGTTTTCTTGTGAAAAAAGTATTTGAAGTTTCATCTTCAATGAAAAATCTTGAACACAAGTGTCACATAAAATGAACAAATGCCAAAAAACAGAAATCATAGTATAGGGTAGTCATATAGGGCTGGATCCAGAGTAAGTGAGTGCTTGAAACTAGTTACTCCTGGGCTAAACCATGTTGATTTCAGGGGGAGTCAAATTAATTGTATTCTTTGCATGCAGGGATAGATCTTTAAGTTGCTTACTGCACACACATACTGACCAGCTTTACTATCACACTGTTATTTAGACTTGGCATAGGAAACATCACCTCTCAACTCTAATACTGTTTGCAACAGATGAAATATGACTCCCCTGCAATCAACATGGTTTAGCCCAGGAATAACTAAGTCTATATTCAGCCCCTAATATAGTATTTATACAATCTTATTTGTTAGGCAGGGGGACGGGACTTGAGGTCTTGGTTTGCATTATGGAGATTTGCCGTCTCTACTGGGATAATGGAAGAACTGCCTGAATTTCCTGAGTCTACTAGATATTCCAAGAGAGTTGGCAACCATGCACTTAATAAGTACACAGTAGTATTGGTACAAAATGAATATATGTAAGTTCAACATAATTTTTAGTTAATTATTTTGATTTAAAAAATAAGCATCCACAATCGTATGTCATTGTGTCAGGAAGAAACATAGGTTGAAAGGTTTAATGTACAATTTTAAACAAAGTGATGTACATCGGCGCTTCACTTACAGGCAAGACGCAGCTGTCTAAAAGGAGATCCACTCTTGAAACAATTAGGAAAGAAAGAAATAGACAGCACTGTGATGCCACTAATTAGTTCAATAAGACTGTAAAACTTGCAATGGCTGAAATAAATACAACACAGGTCTTTAACGGTTCAAAACAAACTTAATTTAATTACAATAACATAAACAAATATTTAAAGGGACAAGCTTTAATTAATGTTAATTTCAAGTAAATGGTAACAAAATAGTTTAAAATTAATAGAAAGTCATAACAAAATAATTCACATTGACATATAGTATAAGTTGTATAAATATTAAGAAATTACAAAATCTGCAATTCTTCCTAAAAGAACATTAATCAACCAACATTACAATATATGTTATTTTATCAGGTACACAAATCTTTCCAATATGGAAAGCTGATCAGCATAACTGGGCAATGCACTCACATGCCCCGATCTAGATCTCAGCGCAAACGGTAGTACGTTCGTATTGGACGGTTTGTTACGCGCAATCCACGTGAGCAAGTAAATGGGATTGAATCTGATAATCTGAATAACGACATTTGGCATATGGGCACAAAGCAGCAAGCTCTCTATTGCTATGTATCCAGGTACAGGCCTGGATTCTCAATCCCGGACGTATTATACATACGTCCTTAATTTACCAATAATAGCTAATAAACACATGCGTAGTAACTATTTTACGTAATCTATGTATCGTTTTGTTACGTAGATTGCGTATATGTGGTCTTAAGGACTGTGAAGCCATGCCACACTCTGCAAGTTCAGGGCTGTATAATGTGTTTGAAAGGGTTACAAAATGCTAGGAATAGAACAGAAACTGCAGTTGCTGTGTTTATGCTGTAGATCAGTGTTCCCCAACCTCAGTCCTCAGGGACCCCTAACAGTGCATGTTTTCCAGGTCTCACTGCTGGAGCACAGGTGTGTTCATTACTAACTGTCACAGTTTAAAAGCTCCACAGGTGCTGCTCATTATATCACTTGTGCTTCTTTAAGGAAACCCAGAAAATATGGACTGTTAGTGGTCCCTGAGGACTGAGGTTGGTGAGCACTTTGCCCTTCTTCTTCATACAAAGAATCCTCAAGAACTCTTTTTACTTTCTGTAGCACAGTTTTCCATCATAGTCTCATTTCTCTCATTCTTCCACAGGTTTCTATGTGGCTTTAACTTCCTTCATTTCACAGACAATGGACCTGATTCACACTTAAGAACGCGATAGGTTCCTAAATATACGCAACTAATAGCAATGAAACTCCCTCGGCACGCCCCCGGTTTCCAGGTTCTTATGTGACTTACGAGTGCCATAGGGCTCCCTTAACTGTAGGTTCGCATCTGAATGCGTAGGAAGACTACTTAGGAACTTAACTGCATAACTGCACCTTCATTTAGTCATTTAAATGCGTCTCTCTTAAGTGTGAATCAGGTCCTAAGAGAGGAAAGTTACTCCTGGGCTAAACCATGTTGATTGCAGGGGAGTCATATTTAATCTGTTGGAAACAGTATTAGAGTTGAGGAGTGATGTTTCCTATCCCAAGTCTAAATAACAGTGTGATAGTAAAGCTGGTCAGTATCTAAGTGCAGTAAAGATTTATCCCTGCATGCAAAGAATACAACTTAGCTGATTCCCCCATGAAATCAACATGGTTTTGCCCAGGAGTAACCTTCCTCTCTTAGGACCTGATTCACACTTAAGAATTCTTATGATTTTTGGTGCGTATATTTAAGAACGGATGCACTGCGCATGCGTAGTAACTTTTTCTACGCTGCGTTGGACTTAAGTTCGCAAATTCCATGCTTATACACCGAACTTAAAATCTCTAGGTTCGTAGTAACATACGCAAAAATGGGCATTCCATGCATAATGAACTCGCCAGATACGCAGATTTGGGTGGAGAGAGGCACTTAACTAACCAAATGAAGGCAGGGTTTTTGTGTTTGTCAAATAATACAGTGTCTGGGAATAATACAATTTCTATAATTAGAAATAGTATTATTCCCGGACGCTGTGAGTGACAAGTGTTCTCTGTATAAAAACTGGTGGGTTTGGGGAAGGTTTGATAACCGATGGGTGGGTGAAAAAGGCAGACTAGATGCGCCAATAGGTTCTTATGTGTCTTCAATTTCTATGAATCCATTAAATACTTTCATTTGATTTTTGGAGAAAAGATGACTTACACAGTCCGTTTCCACTAAGCAATAGGTGAGCTTGTGTAATAAAAAAAAAAAATCTTCAGTTCTGACTTGTCATACAACTCTGTGCTTGCACAAAACCACTGCTTTGTAGAGCAGGCAATACAAGCCTGGGCTGCCATTTTATCTGCAAACCGAGTAAACAATTGGATGACAGCCAGCACAATGTTTCCCACTGCTAAGCCAAAACAGCGACGACCCAGCCAATTGAAAAACTTCCCAGGTGTTCGCAGTGAACAGAACAATTCTCTGTGCATGCTTATACATTTGATATTTAACAATGAAGAAAAACTAAACTAAAACTAAACTAAAATGGAAACCCATGCAGACTACTCAGCTGCTACTGTTGTATCGCTAGAACAATGAACTGCTATTTGGCGTAAACGCTGGTATTTTTACCCAGAATTCTCCCCTGGGCTTCCAATTATTTGGGCTTGTTTGTGAAAATATGATTCGTGTTAGAGCTGAAACGAAACAACTATTTTCTCCTTGCTCTCTCCATTAATATAGATGTCATTTACAAGTAAAAATTAAACAAGTAATAAAAAAACCTCACACATTTCACATAATTAAACAATGATTCAATGGCTATGATTCATTCATCCTTAATTAAAGCCCCATGTAAATATGTCAGTGTTTAATGAGATGCCCTATTCTTTAGATAAGAGGAGATTGGAAAAAAGTGTTTGAATAAGACTTTTGAAAGACGGAGTCTTGTGTACATTTTAAACCACTTTTGCAAATTACATAATAAACTTCAAGGGCCACATGAAGGGCCCTCAACCCATTAAAACTCAAATACATTTTAAATAACACATAAAATAAGTAGGAGCTGGGGACCACAGATGAAGGTTTGAAGGGTCACTTGTTTCCAGTCACTGCTTTGTTTGCAAATGTCCAATGGAATGAACTGAAGAAACCTCAACAATTATGTTGATAGGGGTGAATATGCCACAGTTATAAAGGATGTGGATGCTTTACGGATGATGGACCTGATTCAGAGTTCCGTGTGTGCGCAAGGCGGAATTCCGCAATCTAATTTAAATACGGCCTATTCAAGGATGCGCATTCGTGCACTCTGAATAGTATGTAGGGAGCTGCTTCAGAATTGGAAGCGGATGTGCAAGGCGCATACGCTCTGAATTGGCCTACGGCTAACCCAAAAAAAAGCTTGTAAAAAAAGCCTTGGCAACAGAAAAACAAACCCTAGAGAGACGACGCAAACGATGTAATGCACGCAGGACAGGTCTACTGTCATCGGGGTATACTTATACCCTCTGCCAGCATGGGAATATTTGGAAATATCTATATATTTGTAAATCGTTATTTCCCACGCTGGGAGGGTATAAGTAAACCCCAAGTTTGCGTCGTCTCTATAGGGTTTTTATTGTTGCCATGGCTACCCCTCCCCAGATTAAAAGCTTACAAGACTTGACCACAATCAGAGCAGGCAAGTATTTTTTTAATCATTTTTGGGGCATTTTATGGGCATTTTGGTCATTTTATTGGAGTACATTACATTGATTTTGGGCAGCACGGACACAATTATATTTGGCACTTTTTTAATATTTATATTTTTGAGGGACATTTTTAATCTTTGTAGTATCTGGTTACTGTTTTTTGAAAGGGACAGGGATCTTGGACTTATATTAGTTCTTTATTTTATTTGGGGCACATGTGGACATGTTTAATTATCGAATTACGTGGGCACAGTATTTTTATTTTTACGAAGGGCACAGAGATGTTCGTAAGTTGAAATCCACTAAGAAATTGCAGCAAACACAAAGGCTACACAATATTGTATATTTGATAGCAAAATGTATTATTCAATATATTAAAATGTGATTATCCATTAGTATGCATGAGTTTTAGAGTCAAATACAAATGATTCATCTAATCTGATGCATTCTCCAGTAACCAAGAGAAATAATTTCCTCCTTTGCAGCAAACAACACTCACTGTAATGTGGAACAATGTATTTTGCAGGTTTGGCTGATCATGCATGGAAATGTACATTTAATGAGATCTGAACTTTATAGTGAAAGTCAAAGATGTTCCCTAATATTATAATTAACAGTTTATCAGAATGTGACTGATAGCTTTTACATATGAGCAAGGAGGAAATGACAATAACATTGTAACAATATTGTATGGCAGTAATAGCCTGGAACTTTGAAAGAGTTCACAAAAGAGAATGCAACATTTTTGTGCCAAAGTATTCTAAATATTTTCTCTTACTAAAGCTTATAGTGCTCAATATATGAAATGTAATTATGGTAGTTAGGAATATAATGAAACCTGTTAAGAATACTGATTATGTACTGCGGAGTCAGGAGATTTGCATAGATTGATAGAGGTCAAAATGTTATTAAAACAAGGTAATTAAAGCAACTGTATATCTGATTCCATTATATTTTTTTAAATAAAGAGGGAGAGGACCAACAATAAAGGGGATCTTACCATATATAACATATTCAGGTTCATCCAGAAGTAAATGTATGCTCAGTCAGTGCCACATTCAATCATGTGGGGGACCCTGGGCAGTCAAAATCTCTAGGCTCCCTCGCAAAGTATCTCCTGCTAGGTTTTTCATTTTACCAACCAACAATTTTAACTAAGTGTTTTCTCTATAACATCTTTTATGAAAACTTTTCATTTCTTTGAGATAATTATATTTTCTATCTTCTGGACACAATTTAAGAAAACTTTCTTTGAAAATGAAATCAATATTATTTAGCAAGGCCCCTAAAAAGTGCAGGGGGTCATGGACACTGGCTATTTGGTAATCCAGCACTGCGCCCGATGGTGTAGTCCACGACTGACCAACCTGTGGCTCTCCAGGTGCTGAGAAACTACAACTCCCAGCATGCTTTAACTGCCAAAAGTCCAGGGGGATGACAGGACAGAGTGCACTGGTATTAGCATTTCTTACTTCAAATGCATTACAAATGTTATGGAATCACTACTTCAGCATTGTTTAGTTGTTCATTTAAAAATATATAACATTTTTATTAAATTCATTCTTCGATGTGGATTAATGCATTTGCATTGCGATTGAAGGGTTCACACTAATCATAGCCACCATTTCCAGTATACATTACAGTGTACCTCCCTACAGTTACCCAACATATATGGGTATATAGCTACATTAAGCTTGGCTGCTCTGTGTCTATACACTATTTGCCATCCAGCGTTACCATAGCATATGGCATGATCGCAGACACACATGCCATGTTCTGCATTTGAATAATTACGGCATGCCCACTGCATGGTCAGACCCATATCCTAATCAGTACATGCTTACTCCCAAAGATATATCCTTTTCTCCAATATGAAAAATGTTGTTTTGAGGTCAACAGATTGCAATGACCACCATCAGATGTCCTCCAAAATTTTATACAGGGGACTGCTATGAAAACTGAGCCTCTTTGTATAAAAATATATTCATTATTTTCTGGTTCTTGTTTTGTCTTTTTAGTAGTCTCTTATATAACTTTTCTTAACGTAGCAAGTATTACCCAGAGTTGCAATTAATAATGCACTTTTTCATTTCTTCCACTCTGTACCAATCAATTCCCACTCTACCGGAAACTAACAGGAACAGTTTGTATTTGAGCCTATGTCTAGGTCTGTTTTGAATCATAAATGACAAAATAATTCAATTTAATTTAATACAAAGGATTGTTACCGAAGAGCTTCTATAAGACTATAGCTTTAGTATTGTGCAATATTTACTACTTATGCTTTATAATAATTAACAGATCCAGGCTCACGAAGAATGACCTGTTTCCTATCATAAGGACATAAACCGTACATATTGTGCATAACTGCATGGGCTACACTTCCAGTACGGATCTGGAGCAGGACAGAGGTATCACATATGCTAGTGAGAGAGGAGAAATATGGCAATAGTACAGAGATAGGGGTGGAGTACAGTGAGGGTGTGCTAAACCCTCCATACTATCCAGCCTTCAGATTTCATCATTTTATGCATTTGGAAATCCTATGGTTGGGCCTGTATGTGGATTTTTTTGTGAGCAAGGGGCGTGGCCTTACCTCGCCTGCATGGAAGACCGGTTCCAGCAAGGATCCAGCATTGGATCCCCACTACAGATGTTCTCGGGTCTAAGAGTATAGAGGGGACAGAAGTCTGGATCTTGAATATTATATGTTATAAAATGTTATTACAAAAAAGGAATTTCTCCAGACTAAATATACTAATCTATGTATCCAAAAATTATACAATTATCTAATAAAAGGAATATCATTTAATTTAAAAAGAAAATTCAACCGATTTCTGCAATGACCTTTTCCGTCTTCCTTAGTGGAAGCGCTAACATCTAGCAGTGAGCCAGAAAGTCAAACGTTTCTGGGGGGAGATCCTCTTAGCAACTTAGAAATTATGGGCCAGATTCAATAAAGCGTGCAGGGATCTGTAGTTACACAGCCACAGCCTGCTGTCAGTAGTAAATCTGCACACTTATGTGTCCAGATAGCTACCTTCATTTTTTTTTATTTTTTTTTTAAGTTTTTATTGAAGCATAAATATGAAATTGTATAAAGTCATTGCAATGTCAACACAATATATCAGACAGCTTTTAAATGTCAATATCTAACATATTGAATAACCAATAAGATTCATCGATACACAATGATAAGTGCACTAAAGATCCTTAGATCACAGCCTCTGAATATAACTCCAACAAAAAACAGAAATATGGCACGCACAAGTCACATCTCAATGAAGTATGAGTAAAAAGGGGTATTCCAGCAACTTTGAGAATATTGACTTAAATTGTTAAATTGCACGCCACACAATCGGGGGTCCTGAATGTGCATCCGAATGGCATACCATGTAGTTAAATAAAAACATGATCTGTTTTGAGTCTTAACATTGTCTGCAAGGATATTAATAAAGTTTTCCCATGTGTTAAAGAAAGTTTCTACTCGTGACTCTTTTTGTGCAACTGATTCCAGCCAGTCCATATGAAATATATGATACAATTTCTCTCTAAACAGGGGCATAGGGGGAGATGAGCTCTGGATCCAGACCTGGAGAATGCTTTTTCTTGCGGCGGCTGAGATCGCTAAAAACAGCTTCCTGCACTCGCCCCCCACCCTGACATCCAGCGGGAGTATGCCAAAAATTGCCCATTCAGGTGTCAGGGGAAATCAATCCACCTAAAATTTTATTGAGAATCCAAAAAGCTGGGTCCAAAAGCGTTTAATTACTGGGCAGTCCCAAAAGCAATGGCGTAAATCCGCTCTAGGGGATCCACATTTTGGGCAATGTTGATTCGGGGAAAGACCAATTTGGGCACACCGTGAGGGAGACAGATAAGCTCTGTGATAAATATTAAGGAACATTTGAGAATATGTTACTGCTGGGAGGAGTTAGTCAGATGTTTTAATTATGTTTTAACAGAGTGGTAGTGGTAAGGGAGGAGAACTCCTGCGCCCATCTAGCCAAGCCTGTGGAGGACGAATCATGGTTACTTGTTGCAACGTAGATTGCGTATATGCGGTCTTAAAGACCGTGTATACGCAATCTATGTTGCAACAAGTAACGTAGATTACGTTACAGAATTACTGAGCATGTGCAGTAGAACATATCGGTAAACTCCGGCCACATATGCAATGCGGCCGGAGCTCTGCATACGGCCCAAGGAGAGGATTGTCACACACTTCCTCTGGCACCTCCTGGTCTTGTAGGTGGAGGAACTTACACAAAGATAGAACTTTCAAAAAGCCTTGGTCTAAATGGGTATTCGTGTATATAGACTTGTTCTGTAGACAGTCATGAAGATGTTGGAGCTGGGCTGCTTGGTTGTATAGAGGGAGGATCTGCAATGGGTACAAAAGCCGAAGTAAAGTTACCATTTTAAGAAGATTTGCCCTACCCACATAGGAGAGGCATAGTCGGCTCCAACCGTTTGTCTCTGCTTCTGCTTTCGTGATGGCCGGGTCGATATTTCGACTATAAAGTTGGTGAATGTTTCTCGGTATGTGGACACCCAGGTAAGAAAGCCCACTTTTGGCCCAACTAACATGGATAGCATCAGCCCAGCGCAAGTGATTACTGTGGGCCCCAAGAAATGCTACCTTAACTTTTACGAGTTGGTCTGCATCCATACGTGGTGCAGTTCCCACTCTGATGGATTGCCTTTAGAAATAGGGATTTATTTCGAATAGGCAGCCATTTAAAAAAATGTTTTATGAATGGGTGAGTATGCCGATCATTTTCGCAGAACCCACTGCAGAACCGCCACTGACAGCTCCAGAGAGGTGAGTAACCTCTCCCAGGGGACTTTTAATGTTGGGGGGGTTAGGCTCTTAGGAAGGGATTGTTAGGGTTAGGGCCATAGAATGGGAAGGTTAGGGTAAGGCTGCAGGGAAGGGGGGGTCTTAGGGTTAGGTTATAGAGAAGGGAAGGTTAGGGTGAGGCTAGGGAAATGGGAGGGTTAGGGTAATGGAAGGGGAGGGTTGGGGTCAGAATTAGGGGAAGGGTTGGGGTTAGTGTTTAGGCTTACCTATCAGAGCACAGTGTTTGGTGCCCTGGGGATTGATTACTATGCCTCATCGAGGAATAAGCAATCGATATCCCAGCCAAACTGGTTTGGAGAGAACGGCCCTATCGAAATAGGGCCGTTCTTAGTGGGGACCTACACCTATCCGTACGTATGCAGACCTAGTCGTAACGGGGCTTCCCCGACCCCTCATTTAAATTGCTATCCCCATCTCTGTATGGTGGAGATACAGCCATTGTAAATGAAGGGTCAGCCCCTTCAGCGCACTTACTGATGTACGTAACTTAGTTGAGTACGTCTGTAGGTACGCTATTGGAACATCTGGCGTGGACATGCTCAGATATTACTGAGACAGGGGGCTTACGAAAATGATTTGCGTAAGTCCCCTGTCATACCAAGGTCTGGATCTGGCCGTGTGTGCAGTGAAGCCAGGTGCAGACATGGACATCTTGCTTGGCCTGCTGTGTATAGTCATATTAGCGGTGATTGACTGGCTGGTTATCTGTGGCCTCTCTGCGGGTAGGTGTCATGGAGGGTGGTCTCTCCTTGTTCGCACGGAAAGCTAGGGATCCGGCTTCCGATCTTCACTGCCATTACACTCAGAGCTCCTTGTGCAGCAGATGCAGAGGTCCTTTATGTACAATAACAAGTACATTTATATAGTAACGTATTGTGTATATTTTCTACTTTCACAGACACTCCTCTGAAATCAAAGTATATACTAGCATGGGGTGGAAATTACATTATTCATTTTGTAGCTTTTCAAGAGGATCTGAATAAGCTGAAGCCCTCACTGTGCTTTAATCCTGCTAATGACAATCAGAAAATAATCTTTTATTTTTTTGAACTGGACAAATGGCTAATGCGAGACATTTATTCAGGATCACATCTTTGCATAAGAGATGAAGAATATGGGGCTCCAGGATAGTTTGTCCCCACTGAGCTGTGTTATCTCCTAGTGGTAATTATATTTATACTTACTCATGTTGATATATATTACTACTGTAATTTATGGTAAGTAGGCTGCAAGGAAAGAATCTAATATAGATTATTATTCCTCTAAAAATATCTTATAGTAAGATTCATTTACGTCACGAAGCAAAAAGCAGAGCACTATTTTCTACTCAGCTAAATTCCAACTTCTGTTATCTAGACAATATTGTATGTATGTACAGTATGTATGTATGTATGTATGTATGTATGTATATACAGTATGTATGTATGTATGTATGTATATATGTATATACAGTATGTATGTATGTATGTATGTATATATGTATATACAGTATGTATGTATGTATGTATGTATATATGTATATACAGTATGTATGTATGTATGTATGTATATATGTATATACAGTATGTATGTATGTATGTATGTATATATGTATATACAGTATGTATGTATGTATGTATGTATATATGTATATACAGTATGTATGTATGTATGTATGTATATATGTATATACAGTATGTATGTATGTATGTATGTATATATGTATATACAGTATGTATGTATGTATGTATGTATATATGTATATACAGTATGTATGTATGTATGTATGTATATATGTATATACAGTATGTATGTATGTATGTATGTATATATGTATATACAGTATGTATGTATGTATGTATGTATATATGTATATACAGTATGTATGTATGTATGTATGTATATATGTATATACAGTATGTATGTATGTATGTATGTATATATGTATATACAGTATGTATGTATGTATGTATGTATATATGTATATACAGTATGTATGTATGTATGTATGTATGTACAGTATGTATGTATGTATATACAGTATGTATGTACAGTATGTATGTATGTATGTATGTACAGTATGTATGTATGTATGTATGTATAAGGGTTTGGGTCACCACTAAGAACGGCCCTTTTGTTAGTGTTGTTAGTGTTTTGTGGGTGTTCGTATATATATATATATACATGCTATACATACACTCATACATGCTATACATACACTCATACATGCTATACATACACTCATACATGCTATACATACACTCATACATGCTATACATACACTCATACATGCTATACATACACTCATACATGCTATACATACACTCATACATGCTATACATACACTCATACATGCTATACATACACTCATACATGCTATACATACACTCATACATGCTATACATACACTCATACATGCTATACATACACTCATACATGCTATACATACACTCATACATGCTATACATACACTCATACATGCTATACATACACTCATACATGCTATACATACACTCATACATGCTATACATACACTCATACATGCTATACATACACTCATACATGCTATACATACACTCATACATGCTATACATACACTCATACATGCTATACATACACTCATACATGCTATACATACACTCATACATGCTATACATACACTCATACATGCTATACATACACTCATACATGCTATACATACACTCATACATGCTATACATACACTCATACATGCTATACATACACTCATACATGCTATACATACACTCATACATGCTATACATACACTCATACATGCTATACATACACTCATACATGCTATACATACACTCATACATGCTATACATACACTCATACATGCTATACATACACTCATACATGCTATACATACACTCATACATGCTATACATACACTCATACATGCTATACATACACTCATACATGCTATACATACACTCATACATGCTATACATACACTCATACATGCTATACATACACTCATACATGCTATACATACACTCATACATGCTATACATACACTCATACATGCTATACATACACTCATACATGCTATACATACACTCATACATGCTATACATACACTCATACATGCTATACATACACTCATACATGCTATACATACACTCATACATGCTATACATACACTCATACATGCTATACATACACTCATACATGCTATACATACACTCATACATGCTATACATACACTCATACATGCTATACATACACTCATACATGCTATACATACACTCATACATGCTATACATACACTCATACATGCTATACATACACTCATACATGCTATACATACACTCATACATGCTATACATACACTCATACATGCTATACATACACTCATACATGCTATACATACACTCATACATGCTATACATACACTCATACATGCTATACATACACTCATACATGCTATACATACACTCATACATGCTATACATACACTCATACATGCTATACATACACTCATACATGCTATACATACACTCATACATGCTATACATACACTCATACATGCTATACATACACTCATACATGCTATACATACACTCATACATGCTATACATACACTCATACATGCTATACATACACTCATACATGCTATACATACACTCATACATGCTATACATACACTCATACATGCTATACATACACTCATACATGCTATACATACACTCATACATGCTATACATACACTCATACATGCTATACATACACTCATACATGCTATACATACACTCATACATGCTATACATACACTCATACATGCTATACATACACTCATACATGCTATACATACACTCATACATGCTATACATACACTCATACATGCTATACATACACTCATACATGCTATACATACACTCATACATGCTATACATACACTCATACATGCTATACATACACTCATACATGCTATACATACACTCATACATGCTATACATACACTCATACATGCTATACATACACTCATACATGCTATACATACACTCATACATGCTATACATACACTCATACATGCTATACATACACTCATACATGCTATACATACACTCATACATGCTATACATACACTCATACATGCTATACATACACTCATACATGCTATACATACACTCATACATGCTATACATACACTCATACATGCTATACATACACTCATACATGCTATACATACACTCATACATGCTATACATACACTCATACATGCTATACATACACTCATACATGCTATACATACACTCATACATGCTATACATACACTCATACATGCTATACATACACTCATACATGCTATACATACACTCATACATGCTATACATACACTCATACATGCTATACATACACTCATACATGCTATACATACACTCATACATGCTATACATACACTCATACATGCTATACATACACTCATACATGCTATACATACACTCATACATGCTATACATACACTCATACATGCTATACATACACTCATACATGCTATACATACACTCATACATGCTATACATACACTCATACATGCTATACATACACTCATACATGCTATACATACACTCATACATGCTATACATACACTCATACATGCTATACATACACTCATACATGCTATACATACACTCATACATGCTATACATACACTCATACATGCTATACATACACTCATACATGCTATACATACACTCATACATGCTATACATACACTCATACATGCTATACATACACTCATACATGCTATACATACACTCATACATGCTATACATACACTCATACATGCTATACATACACTCATACATGCTATACATACACTCATACATGCTATACATACACTCATACATGCTATACATACACTCATACATGCTATACATACACTCATACATGCTATACATACACTCATACATGCTATACATACACTCATACATGCTATACATACACTCATACATGCTATACATACACTCATACATGCTATACATACACTCATACATGCTATACATACACTCATACATGCTATACATACACTCATACATGCTATACATACACTCATACATGCTATACATACACTCATACATGCTATACATACACTCATACATGCTATACATACACTCATACATGCTATACATACACTCATACATGCTATACATACACTCATACATGCTATACATACACTCATACATGCTATACATACACTCATACATGCTATACATACACTCATACATGCTATACATACACTCATACATGCTATACATACACTCATACATGCTATACATACACTCATACATGCTATACATACACTCATACATGCTATACATACACTCATACATGCTATACATACACTCATACATGCTATACATACACTCATACATGCTATACATACACTCATACATGCTATACATACACTCATACATGCTATACATACACTCATACATGCTATACATACACTCATACATGCTATACATACACTCATACATGCTATACATACACTCATACATGCTATACATACACTCATACATGCTATACATACACTCATACATGCTATACATACACTCATACATGCTATACATACACTCATACATGCTATACATACACTCATACATGCTATACATACACTCATACATGCTATACATACACTCATACATGCTATACATACACTCATACATGCTATACATACACTCATACATGCTATACATACACTCATACATGCTATACATACACTCATACATGCTATACATACACTCATACATGCTATACATACACTCATACATGCTATACATACACTCATACATGCTATACATACACTCATACATGCTATACATACACTCATACATGCTATACATACACTCATACATGCTATACATACACTCATACATGCTATACATACACTCATACATGCTATACATACACTCATACATGCTATACATACACTCATACATGCTATACATACACTCATACATGCTATACATACACTCATACATGCTATACATACACTCATACATGCTATACATACACTCATACATGCTATACATACACTCATACATGCTATACATACACTCATACATGCTATACATACACTCATACATGCTATACATACACTCATACATGCTATACATACACTCATACATGCTATACATACACTCATACATGCTATACATACACTCATACATGCTATACATACACTCATACATGCTATACATACACTCATACATGCTATACATACACTCATACATGCTATACATACACTCATACATGCTATACATACACTCATACATGCTATACATACACTCATACATGCTATACATACACTCATACATGCTATACATACACTCATACATGCTATACATACACTCATACATGCTATACATACACTCATACATGCTATACATACACTCATACATGCTATACATACACTCATACATGCTATACATACACTCATACATGCTATACATACACTCATACATGCTATACATACACTCATACATGCTATACATACACTCATACATGCTATACATACACTCATACATGCTATACATACACTCATACATGCTATACATACACTCATACATGCTATACATACACTCATACATGCTATACATACACTCATACATGCTATACATACACTCATACATGCTATACATACACTCATACATGCTATACATACACTCATACATGCTATACATACACTCATACATGCTATACATACACTCATACATGCTATACATACACTCATACATGCTATACATACACTCATACATGCTATACATACACTCATACATGCTATACATACACTCATACATGCTATACATACACTCATACATGCTATACATACACTCATACATGCTATACATACACTCATACATGCTATACATACACTCATACATGCTATACATACACTCATACATGCTATACATACACTCATACATGCTATACATACACTCATACATGCTATACATACACTCATACATGCTATACATACACTCATACATGCTATACATACACTCATACATGCTATACATACACTCATACATGCTATACATACACTCATACATGCTATACATACACTCATACATGCTATACATACACTCATACATGCTATACATACACTCATACATGCTATACATACACTCATACATGCTATACATACACTCATACATGCTATACATACACTCATACATGCTATACATACACTCATACATGCTATACATACACTCATACATGCTATACATACACTCATACATGCTATACATACACTCATACATGCTATACATACACTCATACATGCTATACATACACTCATACATGCTATACATACACTCATACATGCTATACATACACTCATACATGCTATACATACACTCATACATGCTATACATACACTCATACATGCTATACATACACTCATACATGCTATACATACACTCATACATGCTATACATACACTCATACATGCTATACATACACTCATACATGCTATACATACACTCATACATGCTATACATACACTCATACATGCTATACATACACTCATACATGCTATACATACACTCATACATGCTATACATACACTCATACATGCTATACATACACTCATACATGCTATACATACACTCATACATGCTATACATACACTCATACATGCTATACATACACTCATACATGCTATACATACACTCATACATGCTATACATACACTCATACATGCTATACATACACTCATACATGCTATACATACACTCATACATGCTATACATACACTCATACATGCTATACATACACTCATACATGCTATACATACACTCATACATGCTATACATACACTCATACATGCTATACATACACTCATACATGCTATACATACACTCATACATGCTATACATACACTCATACATGCTATACATACACTCATACATGCTATACATACACTCATACATGCTATACATACACTCATACATGCTATACATACACTCATACATGCTATACATACACTCATACATGCTATACATACACTCATACATGCTATACATACACTCATACATGCTATACATACACTCATACATGCTATACATACACTCATACATGCTATACATACACTCATACATGCTATACATACACTCATACATGCTATACATACACTCATACATGCTATACATACACTCATACATGCTATACATACACTCATACATGCTATACATACACTCATACATGCTATACATACACTCATACATGCTATACATACACTCATACATGCTATACATACACTCATACATGCTATACATACACTCATACATGCTATACATACACTCATACATGCTATACATACACTCATACATGCTATACATACACTCATACATGCTATACATACACTCATACATGCTATACATACACTCATACATGCTATACATACACTCATACATGCTATACATACACTCATACATGCTATACATACACTCATACATGCTATACATACACTCATACATGCTATACATACACTCATACATGCTATACATACACTCATACATGCTATACATACACTCATACATGCTATACATACACTCATACATGCTATACATACACTCATACATGCTATACATACACTCATACATGCTATACATACACTCATACATGCTATACATACACTCATACATGCTATACATACACTCATACATGCTATACATACACTCATACATGCTATACATACACTCATACATGCTATACATACACTCATACATGCTATACATACACTCATACATGCTATACATACACTCATACATGCTATACATACACTCATACATGCTATACATACACTCATACATGCTATACATACACTCATACATGCTATACATACACTCATACATGCTATACATACACTCATACATGCTATACATACACTCATACATGCTATACATACACTCATACATGCTATACATACACTCATACATGCTATACATACACTCATACATGCTATACATACACTCATACATGCTATACATACACTCATACATGCTATACATACACTCATACATGCTATACATACACTCATACATGCTATACATACACTCATACATGCTATACATACACTCATACATGCTATACATACACTCATACATGCTATACATACACTCATACATGCTATACATACACTCATACATGCTATACATACACTCATACATGCTATACATACACTCATACATGCTATACATACACTCATACATGCTATACATACACTCATACATGCTATACATACACTCATACATGCTATACATACACTCATACATGCTATACATACACTCATACATGCTATACATACACTCATACATGCTATACATACACTCATACATGCTATACATACACTCATACATGCTATACATACACTCATACATGCTATACATACACTCATACATGCTATACATACACTCATACATGCTATACATACACTCATACATGCTATACATACACTCATACATGCTATACATACACTCATACATGCTATACATACACTCATACATGCTATACATACACTCATACATGCTATACATACACTCATACATGCTATACATACACTCATACATGCTATACATACACTCATACATGCTATACATACACTCATACATGCTATACATACACTCATACATGCTATACATACACTCATACATGCTATACATACACTCATACATGCTATACATACACTCATACATGCTATACATACACTCATACATGCTATACATACACTCATACATGCTATACATACACTCATACATGCTATACATACACTCATACATGCTATACATACACTCATACATGCTATACATACACTCATACATGCTATACATACACTCATACATGCTATACATACACTCATACATGCTATACATACACTCATACATGCTATACATACACTCATACATGCTATACATACACTCATACATGCTATACATACACTCATACATGCTATACATACACTCATACATGCTATACATACACTCATACATGCTATACATACACTCATACATGCTATACATACACTCATACATGCTATACATACACTCATACATGCTATACATACACTCATACATGCTATACATACACTCATACATGCTATACATACACTCATACATGCTATACATACACTCATACATGCTATACATACACTCATACATGCTATACATACACTCATACATGCTATACATACACTCATACATGCTATACATACACTCATACATGCTATACATACACTCATACATGCTATACATACACTCATACATGCTATACATACACTCATACATGCTATACATACACTCATACATGCTATACATACACTCATACATGCTATACATACACTCATACATGCTATACATACACTCATACATGCTATACATACACTCATACATGCTATACATACACTCATACATGCTATACATACACTCATACATGCTATACATACACTCATACATGCTATACATACACTCATACATGCTATACATACACTCATACATGCTATACATACACTCATACATGCTATACATACACTCATACATGCTATACATACACTCATACATGCTATACATACACTCATACATGCTATACATACACTCATACATGCTATACATACACTCATACATGCTATACATACACTCATACATGCTATACATACACTCATACATGCTATACATACACTCATACATGCTATACATACACTCATACATGCTATACATACACTCATACATGCTATACATACACTCATACATGCTATACATACACTCATACATGCTATACATACACTCATACATGCTATACATACACTCATACATGCTATACATACACTCATACATGCTATACATACACTCATACATGCTATACATACACTCATACATGCTATACATACACTCATACATGCTATACATACACTCATACATGCTATACATACACTCATACATGCTATACATACACTCATACATGCTATACATACACTCATACATGCTATACATACACTCATACATGCTATACATACACTCATACATGCTATACATACACTCATACATGCTATACATACACTCATACATGCTATACATACACTCATACATGCTATACATACACTCATACATGCTATACATACACTCATACATGCTATACATACACTCATACATGCTATACATACACTCATACATGCTATACATACACTCATACATGCTATACATACACTCATACATGCTATACATACACTCATACATGCTATACATACCATACATGGAGCTATACATACACTCATACATGGAGCTATACATACACTCATACATGGAGCTATACATACACTCATACATGGAGCTATACATACATTCATACATGGAGCTATACATACATACATTCATACATGGAGCGCTGAGCACAGTTTTAAGCTGTCAGACAATTACAACTTGGTTACTACTCCTACTATGGGGCAGAGCCATAGGGGTAAATGGGAAAATTGTTGCCCCCAGGTTAACCTTATAAATTAACTTATTGTTGCCCCGCTTCGCCTTTGCGCCCAGGGCCAGAGCCCCTATTGCCCACCCCTGCTTACAGCCCAGTCTATGGGGGACAGGGGTCGCTCTGCAAATTAGTAAATGTCCGTTATTCCAGAGGTTTGGATGGTCTGCGGTGTAATATCACAGCATTAAAGGCATTGTGTGGCCCTTTGCACCGTCAGAAGGCCGCACATGTGGCCCCAGGAGTCTATTGGGGCATGCTCATTGTGTTAGAGTACACCCTAATGCCTCCTAACACCCTACAGTACACCCTCTGTCCCTATCATAGGGCTGAATGGGGTGGACCAGCAGAGAGGGAGCCCCCTTCTTTCCCAGTGTCACAGGGACAAGGGCCCCGGGGTCCAGTAGTCAGGCTGGGGCTTGTGAGAATAGGGACCCGGCTTCTGCATTCCAGGGGCGGGGCCAGAGGAGGAGCCACGCCCCCTTGTCCGGGCAGCGTTCCATCCAGGCAGCGCGAGTCGCTGTCAGTGAGAGATGCTCCGCTGTGTGCTGCAGGGGGCCAGCAACCTCCCCAGTGTGGCCCGGGGGGGCAAGGCCAGCGACCCGGTCACCAGCCTGGCCTTCCGAGGTGAGAGAGACGGGAAGCTTACTGTATATACTGTATACACTGCATATAACAGAGGAGGAGGGAGTTATCATATAGACTTTCCCTATATACTGAATACACTGCATATAACAGAGGAGGAGAGGGAGTTATCACATAGACTTACTGTATATACTGCATATAACAGAGGAGAAAAAGAGAGTTATCACATAGACTTACTGTATATACTGTATACACTGCATATAACAGAGGAGGAGGGAGTTATCACATAGACTTTCCCTATATACTGTATACACTGCATATAACAGAGGAGGAGAGGGAGTTATCACATAGACTTACTGTATATACTGCATATAACAGAGGAGGAAAAGAGAGTTATCACATAGACTTACTGTATATACTGTATACACTGCATATAACAGAGGAGGAGAAGAGAGTTATCACATAGACTTACTGTATATACTGTATACACTGCATATAACAGAGGAGGAAAAGAGAGTTATCACATAGACTTACTGTATACACTGCATATAACAGAGGAGGAAAAGAGAGTTATCACATAGACTTACTGTATACACTGCATATAACAGAGGAGGAAAAGAGAGTTATCACATAGACTTACTGTATACACTGCATATAACAGAGGAGGAAAAGAGAGTTATCACATAGACTTACTGTATACACTGCATATAACAGAGGAGGAAAAGAGAGTTATCACATAGACTTACTGTATATACTGTATACACTGCATATAACAGAGGAGGAAAAGAGAGTTATCACATAGACTTACAGTGCTATAGTTACAGAGTTATATACTTATTATTACTTGTAGTGTTAGGACATGCATTATATAGTGATATACTTCTATAGTTGCAGAGTTATATACTTATTATTACTTGTAGTGTTAGGACATGCATTATATAGTGATATACTTCTATAGTTGCAGAGTTATATACTTATTATTACTTGTAGTGTTAGGACATGCATTATATAGTGATATACTTCTATAGTTGCAGAGTTATATACTTATTATTACTTGTAGTGTTGGTACATGCATTACATAGTGATATACTTATATAGTTACAGGGTTATATACTTATTATTACTTGTAGTGTTAGGACATGCATTATATAGTGATATACTTCTATAGTTGCAGAGTTATATACTTATTATTACTTGTAGTGTTGGTACATGCATTACATAGTGATATACTTATATAGTTACAGAGTTATATACTTATTATTACTTGTAGTGTTGGTACATGCATTATATAGTGATATACTTCTATAGTTGCAGGGTTATATACTTATTATTACTTGTAGTGTTGGTACATGCATTACATAGTGATATACTTATATAGTTACAGGGTTATATACTTATTATTACTTGTAGTGTTAGGACATGCATTACATAGTGATATACTTATATAGTTACAGAGTTATATACTTATTATTACTTGTAGTGTTACTTCATTCATTACACAGTGCTATAGTTACAGAGTTATATACTTATTATTACTTGTAGTTTTAGGACATGCATTATATAGTGATATACTTACAGACATGCATTACATACAGTATAGAGTGTGTATTACAGTAGGAGGGGTTGTGTTGTATATTTGCATGTATTATATACATTTATAGCTATGTGTTTTTGTTACAACGTATTAGTGTTTGCATTATATATAGGACATATAATACTATGCAGTGTGTTAGATAAGCATGACGTTATATTATATTAGTGCATGTATTATATACACAGTTATTGTCCAGAGAGTGTGTTGTTTTCTGTTAGCGATTGTGTTACACGATACATCCCCAGGTTAGTTTGTTGCAGACTCCGGCCTCTGTCTCTCTGGGGGGCATTCAGCGCAGATGGGGTTAATCTTTTCCATGTGTGCACTGTAGATGAGCCCCATTCAATGTTTGAAAGTGACGAAAGAGAGAAAGGGAGTGTGAGTGAGAGTGTGAGTAAAAGATTGAGTGAGTGTGGGTGAGTATGAGTGAGAGTGTAAAGGAGTGAGTGTGAGTATAAGTGAATAACTGAGTGTGGGTGAGAATATGAATGAGAGTGTGAGGGATAGAGTGAATGAGTGAGTGAGTGTGGGTGAGAGTATGAGTGAGAGTGTAAAGGAGTGAATGTGAATATAAGTGAATGACTGAGTGTGAGTGCAGGTGAGAATTTGAGTGAGAGTGTGAGGGAGACAGTGAATGAGTGAGTGAGTGTGGGTGAGAGTGCGAGTGAGTGTGTAAAGGAGTGAGTGTGAGTGTAAGAGAGTAAATGAATGAGTGTTTGTCTTTCCCATCTGTACAAGGTATAGATGATGGGGTAGATCCAGAACTACGTGTGCCGTACGTTTATTCGTATAGCGTTTTTTCGTGCGCGTAAATTCGTTACACTCCCCTCGGCACACCCCTTGCACGTACGTATTGCAAACCCTACCTTAACTTTTTCCAACGTAACGGCTGTCATACGCACACGTAGGTATGGGCTAGACGAATTTACGCAGCTAAGCACGCCCATACTGTACACTTTAAATACAACCCCCGCCTACTTCACGTATTTCAGACGTATTTTCTTGTAACGTAAAATTGGCACGCCCCCACGTAAGTATTTACGTGACACATACGTGAATGGCCCATACGTTCACAATAACGCTACATTAATGTGCGTATTTCCTATGGTGCGCATGCGCAGTGCGTACAAAACAGCGATTTTACGTCTCCGCCACGCGTAAATTCGCTCCGAAGCGTTGTTCTGGATCAGGCCCATTGTCAACAACTGATGTTAATGGAAAGTAAAATAATACTCTTATTTTATTTTGAGTGGTCAGTTAAATTAAGATACACTATAGAGCTATCTTTATGTAGGGATGCAGTTGACAGTCTGAATGGCCAATTCCTAACACGGATACAGCCACTAGCTTAGTTACGGCTGTATCAGTGTGAATATTGGCCATATTACGAATATTCAGAGTTAGGAACAGGTACTATTACTGATGGCCCTATTTAGAATAAGTACCCATTACCAATCAGTCTCCAGCAGGCCAGGGTTAGGGTAAGGCTAATAGAAGGGGAGGGTTAGGGTTAGGCCGACAGAAGGGGAGAGTTTGGGTTAGGCTGTGGGACATGGAGGGTTAAGGTTAGAGTAATAGTAGGCTAGGGTTAGGGTGAGTATTAGGGTAAGGGTCAGGTTTAGTGAAAATCTTACCTGTTACAGTTGGAGCAACCGCAACCATAATGCTCACAGTGTTCACAGTGTCTAAATTCAAGCCACAAAGAAATTCATGTGGTTGCTTCAGGCTTGCCAGAAAGTAATGTGTCGCAAATCAACACATCGTTCCAGCAAACCGCGTCCCTTTATGTGACAGCATAGTAGTTCATGCATCAGTAAAAATCAACGTAGATTTCAATTCAGTTTCACTATTAGATGCCCAGAGGTATAGCGTGGATTAATGGCACTCAGAGAAAGTGAATGCTGTGGCGCCCCTCAACCCTAGAGTGAGCATGTTCCCTAACATTTGCTGGCTAAAAGAAAGTGTTGTTTTTACGTAAATGAATATTGATTATTGGGTTCTACTCTTCTTACTGCACTGAAAGTCTGTGGGGAAAATAAAGATAACCCCCATTACACATCTCCTCTCACCCTTGTTACATATCTCCCTTCCTCTGTTACACATCTGCCACTAATAACATACCAGCCTTATTGTACCCCCTCTCCAAAACACTTCTCCCTTCCAGCACCCCCTCCATACACATAGTCCTCCTGCTGGCCTCTTACATTTACACATCTCTCTCCCTATACCCTTTCCATTACACATCCCCCTTCCTGTCTACCTTACATTACACATCTATGCACACCATATAAAGCACATGTGGGTTATATTATGGGTCTGGGAATAACACATACTATAATATAGACCCCTTTGGTCTGCCAGCACCTGGAGCACAAGCTCCACTGGCTCCACCCTCGCTACTCCCCTGTAGATGCCATATCAGCAGCAAGTGCAGGGTCAGAAGTGAACCAAGGCTAGGTGCTGGGATGTTAACTAAACAGCAAACCAGGATGGTTTCCAAATAGGAAAGATTTCAAGACAAGACAGGAAAGAAAACTCCAGATAGACACTGCAAACACAGGAGTCCTAGACAGGGCTGACAGACAGAGTCTCAGATTGGACTAGACTGAGTATATCCCACAGAGAGGCACAGGTGGACAGGGTTTAAATAATGAGAGGAGTAAATCAAAGACAGACAAAGAAAGCCCCCTTAAAAGAACAGTAATAAATGAACACAAAAACGCAAACAGGGCAGTTTACTGACGTATGGTATCTTTGACATCCTCCGCTGGGTCTGGAGTTCCGCCATTTAGCAGTCATTTGTCCTGGCTGTTACCCAGCAGCCAGGATGCATATTCCTCTGCTACCTTATGGATGTCACCATCTTGTGGCTGTTGGATGCAAATTGTTGTCAGCAGAGGGGCATGTCTGCTGTGGCATCTATTTAAGGCAGGCGCAGCTGTAGCTCCTTGCCTGTTATAGCATTTGCTAGTCAGTCTTTCTCGCTCTCTTTCTCATTCCCTTTGATAGTTGAGTGTCCCTTGTCTTACTGCTTCCTTTAGTGTTCCCTTGTGTTCTCACCCTATCTTTGTTCCTTGACTCTGGTTAGATTGCCTGCTGCTTGTGTGAGTGTGCCTGTTGGTTCACTGTTTGTTGTGGGTGTTTGTTCTAGTTTCACAGGTATTTCTGCTCCCTTGCATTGTTTTATGTTCTCACCCACAGGGGCTGCGACCTGCCAGAATTCTGTGGCCCAGTCTGTCCCCACCATTAGAGGCTCCAGTGAATACCAGCCTCTGGTTAGACTCTGTGCCCCCTGGTGGTCTGTTTCCTTACAGATATAGCAATATCCTTTACTTAAAAGTCTTTGCCTTTGATACTGCTATTAAGCTGCAGTAGCAACTAAACCCTGCTCAAGTCTACTCTTGCATCTGATTTTCACTCACAAATTTTCATTTTGTGCAGTAACAAAGACAATTGGGTGGAAAGTATCACACGATTCTAAGATCCGAGAGCACACTCTACTCATACTGCTCTTAGTGTCTGAAAAATGAAAAAAAAAAAATGACACAACTAGCCTCCAAAGACATCAAATGAAACAATATAAAACAGTGACCTATACAAAATATAGCAAAACCAAACGCCCACTGTCCTCTCTAGCTGTGTTACAAGTGCTTCTACCAATAGGTGGCACCTATACTACACAGACAGACGAGTGCTATAATCTGTTAATTCTCCTATTTGTGGTTGCTGTGAAGGGATGCTTACAAGGGATGTCCTTTTTGTTAACCCAATGCGCATATATAAGAAAACATGCCTAAAAAAACCCAGTATACATTTCAAATGTACTAAAATAGCAAAAAATTACAAAAAAATTAAATAACTGAAAATTAGAGGAATAAGATAACAAATAAGAGGAAATAGAATCTTAACCTGATAGTAGCTGCAAAACCATAAAAAAACGATGATAGCTGGGCGGGAGGAGGGAGGGTAATTAGGAGGGGAGGGCTGGGTTTCAGTCATTACGCTCCTGTGTGAGCGTAATTACACACAGTTACGCCGGCTGAAGTTAGGGTAGCCTTCAGCCGGTGTAACTGTGTGTAAAGATGAGATGATCTGCCATAGCCCTTTCACTCTCAATAAGAATTTCACTTTCCGTTTTGAGCCTTACGATACCCTCCTTTGTTTTTCGCCTTTCATTTATATACCTAAAAAAGCTTCCCTTTTTGTTTTGTACCAAGTGGGCCAGTTTTTCTTCAGTTTGTGCCTTTGCTGCTCTGATAACCTTTTTAGCCTCCTTCTGCTTTGTAAAATACACCTCCCTGTCATCATTACTCTGAGATTGCTTATAATTCCGAAAGGCCATCTTTTTTGCTTTCACGGTAGTTGCTACCTCTTTTGTAAACCACATTGGCTTTCTTTTTCTGGGGTTTTTTCTAACCATTCTTATACAAAGGTCTGTTGCTGTTAATAATGCATTTTTTACATTTCCCCACTGCTCCTGTACTCCTTTCATGTGCCTCCACTCCGCCAAAGTTGCCCTCCTGCCCCCTGTCTCCCCCTCTGCTCCTGTCTCTGTTACCTCTTATTCTCCCTGCTGTATAAATAACATATATATGTGTGTGTGATGGACTGATACGCTTCTGACTGCTCCTTGTGTAATGATGGATTGCCATTGCTGTCTGCACTGTATATTACTGGCAATGGAGAGACAATAATAATGATCTACAATAGCAGCACTAGAAATAGTCTTCCTTTCATTGTCTGATTGGTCAGTGAGAGCTACTCACAATGCTATTGGCTGCCAGTATTCCATACATCATGTACAGTATTATCCACCCCTGTGTAACATGTCATATATAAAGTGTAACCAGTGCAGTATATAGAGGTGTCTAGGACCTGCCTCAGTCACATTAGGAAGCAGTAAGACAATAGGCTACACAGTAATCTGGGCTCCCTTCCCACGGACTAGGATAATCCGCGGCCCTCAGCCCACAGGGGCCTCAGCAGAAGCCTAATGGAGGGTCCACCATTGCCCATCCTGTGAATGTGGTGGGAGCCCTGTGCCATGTGGGCAGCGATCTAACTAACTGCGTCCATAGAGGAGAGAATTGCAGCCAGTGTGCAGAGGTGGCGCATGCAAAGCACAGGTATTGTAAATGTATTATAAGAAGGGCAGCACGGTGGCTCAGTGAGTAGCATTGTGTGTCACAGCGCTGAGGTCATGAGCTCAATTCCAGGGCTAGGCCTTATCTGTGTGGAGTGTGTATGTTCTCCCCGTGTCTGTGTGGGTTTCCTCTGGGTGCTCCGGTTTCCTCCCACACTCCAAAAACATGCTGGTAGGTTAATTGGCTGCTGAATAAATTAACCCTAATGTGTGTGTGAGTGTATGTGTGTGTGCGTGTATGTGTGTGTGTGTGTGTATGTGTGTGTGAGTGAGTGTGTGTGTGTGTGTTGGGGACCTTAGAATGTAGCTCCAATGGGGTAGGGACTAATGTAAAATAATCTCTGTAAAGCGCTACATAATCTGATAATTATATATATATAAACACCTGATGCACTGCAAATATCAATGGGCCTGATTCAGAGGCTGAAAATAAGAACTTAGAGTTACACCTGGGCAAAACCATGTTGATTTCAGGGGGAGTCAAGTTCATGTTATTCTATGCATGCAGGGAGAATGCTTTGCTTTTACTTATTGCCCACAGATACCTGATCAGCTTCACTTTTAAACTGCTAATTAGACTTGAGCTGGGAAACATCACCTTTTACCTATAATACTGTTGCAACAAATGGAATTTGACTCCCCCTGAAATCACCATGGTTTAGCTAAGGTGTAACTTTAAGTTCTTATTTTCAGCCCCTGAATCAGGGCCTCTGTGCTCAAATGCGTTGTGCATGAATAGAATACTGTGTAAAGCTGACTGATCATTGCGAGCGCCTGCGATTGCATGTAAATGTTACAAATTATTACAAACAATATTTTACATTTTTAATAAAATATTTTATTCCTGTATGTAGAGATGATGTGATGCAGACACAATAAAGCGGCCGCCATTACAGACACTTTGTAATGTGGTCGAAGGGTCACGTCCGAAAACAAGAGTAAGAAATCAGCCCCTGGATTTAGACAGGACCTGGAGCTGAAACACTGTTGTGATGTAATCAGCCCTTTGTTACGTCTGTGATCGGCTCTGGATCGGGGGGCACTTGCTTTGGCCCCGCCCCTATTCTGTGCATGATCAGAACGCAAAGCGCCGCAGCTCGAATCGCGTTAGCGTCTGAATTGGACTTTTATGCACACTCTGCGGTGCTGAAATGTGCAGTAGACAATCACGGAGAGAAACGTCACGGCAGCTGGTGTTCTCTCACCTCCGGATCGGGCCCTGTATGTGCATAGATACTGAGACTCTGTATACTGGGTGGTTCCATGTTAATGGCCTCATAACATAAACAGACGGTGTTATTACACGCAGACCGTTCTGTACATGTTACAGATAATTACTGCATGACACATCATATAATCACTATAGACACCTCTTCCTGCCCCATGCCCACATCCCATAGAAAACTATGCATTACAGGGCACAGTGTTACTACCAGGACTGATGGGACATTACTATGGAGAGAGACAGGGTGTATGGTGACAGTGCTCAGTTCTCTGTATGATCAGTCACACAGCAGTGTTACTACCAGGACTGAGGGATATTACTATAGAGAGAGACAGGGTGTATGGTAACAGTGCTCAGTGCTCTGTATGATCAGTCACACAGCAGTGTTACTACCAGGACTGAGGGTGCTAGACTTTAGAAAGGCGGATTCTGTGGAAATGGGGAAATGTGTAAGTGATTCTTTGGCAGAGTGGAGGCACATGAAAGGAGTACAGGAGCAGTGGGGAAATGAAACAAATGCATTATTAAGAGCAACAGACCTTTGTATAAGGAAGTTTAGGAAAAACCCCAGGAAAAGAAAGTCAATGTGGTTTACAAAAGAGGTAGCAAGTATAGTGACAGCAAAAAAATGGCCTTTCGGAATTATAAGCAAACTCAAAATAATGATGACAGGGAGGAGTATTTCACAAAGCAGAAGGAGGCTAAAAAGGTTATCAGAGCAGCAAAAGCACAAACTGAGGAAAAACTGTCGCACTTAGTACGAAAGGGGACAAAAGCTTTTTTTCGGTATATAAATGAAAGGAAAAAAAACTAAAGAGGGTATAGTAAGGCTCAAAACTGAGAGCGGGATTCTTGTTGAGAGTGAAAGGGCTATGGCAGATCATCTTAACAAGTATTTCTGTTCAATATTCACAAAAGAAAGAAAGGGGAAGGGACAACTTTTAAATAGCAAGACTATTAATACAATAGGGGCCATTATTACTACTTTCACTGAGGAGCAGGTATTAAAGGAACTTTCAAAGCTGAAAGTGGACAAATCAGTGGGGTCTGATGGGATACATCCTAAGATACTAAAATAGCTTAGAGAGGTGCTGGCAAAACCATTAACTAAATTATTTAACCAGTCACTAATTACTGTGGTGATTCCAGAGGACTGGAAAATAGCAAATGTTGTCCCTCTGCATAAAAGTGGAAGCAGGGAAGAAGCGTCAAACTATCGACCAGTGAGTCTAACATCAGTAGTAGGGAAA